>CAUYLG010016980.1:77500-132490 GCA_963573385.1 Cacajao melanocephalus
TCCTGATCCCCCATGGAGACCCCAGAAGGGGAGGTGCAGGTCCAGATTCAGCTGGATACTGCACATTGCCAGCATAGCTTTCCCATGACTACGTTCTGAGGTCTGCCCAGCCACTTCCTGCCAGCTCTCCTCACGACCTCTTAGTTCTCCCAAACAACTCTAGGGGCTTAACCACAACAATTTTACTACTCTTGACAGAGCCAGCTTTTGGAGCCAAAACAACGTGTGAGCATTTTCTATTCACAGGAAAGTGGGTGGGTTTCAGCAAGCCCCCACATGGCTCCCAGTGAATTCGTGTTTTGGTAAGAGTACTTGAGATAAAATCTTCCAGAGGCAGAGCTTTCCAGATCTTCCGAACATGAGAAGTTGACTAACAAAAATAATAATAATAATAACAGTAGCTACCACTAACTTGGTACTTCCTGTGGTGTTGCACTGTGCTAAGTATTCTGTGTGCATCTTTGATGTTTCTCATAATAATGATGCATTTCATGGCTCATGGTTCATTTCATCAACCAATTTCATAGGTAGGAAAAACTGACACAGTCCAGTAAACTGACTTTTCCCAACGTCATTGGGCCATTAGCAGAGCCATAATTTTTCCCAGGGTGATACTATTTCAAAGCCACATCTTGGTCCTCTGTACGACAGCTCTTTCCCTAAGTAGCCAGACACCATAAGAATTTTCTCAGCCTGCTCTGAGAACATCAGCAAACTCTCTGTTTGCCAACGAACTTGCCAGGACCATTGGGCATCTGTAAATGACCTGCTCCCTCAATCTCTTTGGTCAGTGTTCCGCCTAGAAGGTGGAGGATCAAAGTGATAGTGCCCATTTAAACAGTTGAAATGGGAGTGGAGGAAATGGTGATAGGAATGAACTGAAACTATCTTGGATGGTAACTTAAAGGGGCTTGGAGCATAAAGAATGCTCTTTCAGATCCTGAAAGAGCCACTCATGGTGGTGGGCACCTGTAATCCCAGCTACTTGGGAGGCTGAGGCAGGAGAACCGCTTGAACACAGGAGACAGAGGTTGCAGTGAGCCAAGATTGCGCCACTGTACTCCAGCCCAGCAGAACGAGACTCTGTCTTAAAGAAAAAAAAATAGAAAAGAAAAGAGAAAAGAGCTAAGATAAATTGGTAGATTCTTTCCTTCTCTCTAGCATCATATTCTCAGAAATGTTTCCTGTATTATTGCATTCCAATCCTTATAAACGATTGTTTTATGCGGTTTTGATTAGTTTTATCTGTTTTTGGTGGAAGAGTTATTTTCATACTAGCTACACTGGAACTGACTTTTGCATTGAAACCTCTTTCCATGCGTGGTTCAAACCAATCCCTATACTGTAATGGTTATGAGCCCAGAGTTGGAGCCAGGGTGCCTGAATTTAAATTCCGTCTCTGAGACCTTCTGGCTCTCAGTCTCAGACTTCTTGCTTAACATCTCTGTGCCTCCATTTCTATATAAGTGTTTTTATGGTTATTATTTATTTAATAAATGAAGAAACCAAGACCCAGCATTACACCTGGCAATTTGGTGCTGAATCTAAAGCTCAGGTGTCCTAACTTCCAGCCCAAAGCATAGAGAAAAATAATGGCATGGAAATAATAGCTATAAGAATATTAACTCTCTAGAGCATGCATCAATAATTTATATAAAGTAAGGCCAGGTGCAGTGGCTCACTCCTGTAATCCCAGCACTTTGGGAGGCCAAGGCAGGATGATCACTTGAGGTCAGGAGTTCAAGACCAACCTGGCCACTATGCTGAAACCTCATCTCTACTAAAAATATTAAAAAAAAAAAAAAAAATTAGCAGGGCATAGTGGCCCATGCTTGTGGTCCCAGCTACTTGGGAGGCTGAGGCACTAGAATCTCTTGAATCCAGAAGGCAGAAGTTTTGGTGAGCTGAGACCATGCCACTGTACTCTAGCCTGGGAGACAGAGCAAGACTCTATCTCAAAAAAAAAAAAAATGGAATTTGAGGCTGTAGTGAGCTATTATTGCAACACTGTACTACACCTGGGCAACAGAGCAAGACCTTGTCTTTAAAAAACAAAACATAAACAAAGAACTTGGCAGGGCATGGTGGCTCACACCTGTAATCCCAGCACTTTGAGAGGCCAAGGTAGGAGGATTGCTTAAGGCTAGGGGTTTGAGATCAGCTAGGGCAACATAGCAAGACGTCATCTCTACAAAAAGTAAAAAAAAAAAAAAAAAAAAAAAAAAATTAGCCGGGCGTGGTGGCATATGCCTGTAGTCCCAGCTACAAGAGAGGCTGAGGCAGAAGGATCACTTGAGCATAAGAGGTTGAGGCTGCAGTAAGCCATGATTGTGCCACTGTACTTCAGCTTAGGCAACAGAATGAGACTCTGTCTCAAAAGAAAAAAAAAAAAAAAAAAGAAAGAGAGAGAAAATATTAGCCAGGCTGGAGAGCACATGGCTATAGTCCTAGCTCCATGGGAGGTTCACTGGAGTCCAAGAGTTTGAGGCTGCTGTGAGCTATGATCATGCCCGTTGCACTCCGGTCTGGGTACTGAAGTGAGGCCATTTCTCTAAAATAAACAAATAAATAATTAATTAACCCCCCTGATAGCCTTTGTCTCAGATAGTAGAACAGTTGATAGAATGAGAAATCAGGTAGGTAAGTTTTGCTGGAGAAGAGATGAAGGAAAAGTCTGGAGCATGGGACTGAGGACCAAGGACGGACCCTGATTAGCCCGGGTTACCAAAAACCACTCCTTGAATGATTTCCTATTTTGTCATGACCTGCATTGAGAAGGAGCTTCTTTCCTTAGTCAAGTTCATCCTGAAGCCTTGGCTTAGACCTGAAACACTTGCAGAAAGGTGGATCGGGGTGGGTTTCTATTTCTTTGCAGCTTCTCAATTGCCCAGCTCCCAAAGTCCTCCGAAAATGGGAGAAAGCCATGCTCCAAGACTGTCTACACTATTTTCCACCCGACTCCACTCCTCTGCCCACCAACAGGGAAGCAGGAGGCCTGCCACCAGAACCTCAGTGGATGCCAATACAATTCTGGCACCACTCACAGCTCACTCCGTGGTCCTGGGAAAATGACGGAACTCCTCAGCACACTCATTTCACTATTGCCAGAACAGAAACAATAAAATCCACTTCTTAGCGAGCCAGGGGAACTAATTACTTGAGCATTTATTAAGTGCTTTGAAGATGCATGTGTGAAGTGTTCACTTTTTCCCTTCCTTACCCTCAGGTTTTCCTAAGCAGGACAAGTCACTAAGAGCCAAGTTCACAGATTGCATGGAAAGTTCAGGACGTTTCCTAAGGGCACGAGTAGCCTATTAACTCTTACTTGAGTTTCAGCCAGGGCAGCACTAGGGATAAAATGAGTTTGCAGAAACTCTCACAGAAAGGGCTTGGCTCAATTCTCCTCCAATAGCAAGTCAGAAACTTTCACGGAGCTGTTTGAATCTCTTCATTTATGTATTCAACTAGGATTTATTAACACTTTCTGTGCACCAGGTATTCTTTTGGGTGCTGAGAATACAGCAATACACAAAACAGCAACAAATCTCTTCATTCTAGAGTATTCCACCGAGAGGTTAGGAGAGGACACGCAGTAAACAAGAAAGACAAGTTTTATACACACACACAGTATGTGAGATGGTGAAACATGATAAAAAGAAAAATAAGTCAGGAATGGCAGATTTAAGAAAAACATGACAGTGGTGGAGAGGCGGCGTTGCTGTTTGATGAAGGGTAGACAGGCAAGTTGGCATTTGAGTCAAATCTTGGGGAAAGAAAAGGAGGATCTGTGAGGATAAATAAAGGAAGAGTGTTCCAGGAAGAGAAACCTTCATGAATAAAGGTCAGGTGTGGGGGGAGCTTATCCAGAAGTTTGAATGAAGGATAGTATGGGTGGAGTGGAAAGAATTCAAAGAGGAATAAGGAAGAGATGAAGGGAGATGGGTAAGGGCGTGTGGAGGGGAACAAGTCATGGAAAGATGGAAGGGCATTAATATTAATACTTTGGTTTTTGTCTGAGTGTAGTATAACTGGAGGTGGATGGATATTTGGATTGATGGTGGTTGGATGACGGATGGATGGATGGATGAATGTTTTAATGGATAAATGAATATTTGGATGGTAGATGTATGTTGGGATAGATAGATGTTTGAATGGATGGAATGTTTGGATGGATGGATGGGTGGATGGATGGATGCATACATGCATTTGTCAGAACATTCAAGATTTTGGGTTGTAACCAAATGACTCTAATTGAGGCAGAAAATAAATGTTCAGGAAACTGGGTAGCTCATAGAATGTACAAGACATATTTGAAGCCAGGTGTTGTGGCTTATGCCTATAATTCCAGCACTTTGGGAAGCCGAAGCAGGATTGAGAGAGAGGAAGGAAGGGAGGGAGGGAGGGAGGGATGCAAGGATGGAAGGAGGAATGCAGGGAGGGAGGGAGGGAGAAAAAAAGAGAGAAGAAAGGAAGAAAGAAAGGAAGGAAGGAAGGGAGAGAAAGAAAGGTTTGAGTGGAAAGTGATACGATCTCACTACACAGTGGTGCTGGATACCTTCCTTTTGGCCCTCTAGATCCACTCTCCACCCTTCTTCATCCTGTTCTGTGACCAGGAGGCTGCCCTGTATGGCCTAATTCAATGTTTTCTCTTGCTCTGGCAGGAGATCAGAGAAAAGAGTTTCTGTGTTGACAAGGGATCTATGTCCTGAGTCCCCTCCCTGTCAGGTCATCACAGGTTGACTGTGTCTGTACCAAAGGCCACAGCTGGTCAAGAGACCTCTCCACATACTGTCTCCAGCTTCTAAAACTGCTCCCTGCTCTCACCCATTCAGGCCTAGGGGTGGTAATATTTCCAGTCCCACAGTGCTGTGCTATTCCACTTCCGGAACACAGCCCACACTTTTGTTAATAGTTCCTTTGTGAAACTCTTCAAATTCCCAGATTTGAATATGGTGTTTGTTTCTTGTTACTCCCTGTCTCTGTTGATGTATTCATCTTTTCATGCCCAGTGCCTAGCTCAGTGTCTGTTATGTTAGAGAAATGCGTAGGCAAATGATGGATGAGTGGATGTTAGCTAGATGGATGTTTAGATGGATAAATGTTTTCAATTGGCAGATGGATGGATGGATGGATGATGGACAAATGGATGGGCAAATGAATGAATGGATAGATAGATGTTTTCAATTGATGGATGGATGGATAAATGGATAGATGGATAGATGGATGGACAGATGGATAAATGGATGGATGGATGGATGGATGAAGAGATGAACTGATGGATTTCAGAGAGCAGTACAGATTCTTAGTTGCAACCAACTAACTCTAATTGAGGCAGAAAATAAGTGTTTGGGCTATTGGATGGCTCATAGAATTTGCAAGAAGGACAGTGGGAAAGAAATAAGGGAGGCAAGGTGGTGAGAACAGCATGCAATGTATCAACACAGTAATAGCCAAGTTAGGATGCCTCAGAGTCTCACCATCACCACTGCTGCCCACTGACCCTGGAATAAATGCTAAGTGATTTCAATGTCACTCCAAGGTTGTTATTTCTGTCCTGGGCAGGAATATCTAATCAGCCAAGCAGTAATCACTTGACACACCCTAGCTTCTAGGGAATGGGAGAGAAAATATGCACCACTACCCACCCTCATCTCTCCCTCAGCTTATGTAGAGATTAGAAACCATGTCTTTCCTGTTTGTTAATTTCCTCTAAATAAGAAAGATATTCAGATGTTAAGTAGCGATACACACACACATACACACAACATAGTGAAGAAATAACTCTTCCAGAATGTAGCCCACCGAAAGTATGCTTAATAAGTGGTTTTGTGAACAAACAGCCCTTCAAAGAAAATACAGGATTATAAGGCTGGTCTCTTTCCTCAGCAAGCTTTTTTATGGGTGCCTGAGAAAGAGCAAAAGCACAAGAAATAGACATTAGAAATCTAAATAAACCTGGTAAGTCAGAGTTACCAAAATTGGTCCCCTACTAAACTAGCGTCTTATGATACTCTATGAGGGAAAAATGCTCCATAATCAACACTGCATTCTTGACTGCCCACACTTAGAGATTCACATTAAACATTAGCATATTAAAGGCTCTGAAAAGGGCCGGGCACAGTGGCTCATGTCTATAATCCCAGCACTTTTGGAGGCCTAGGCGGACAGATCACTTGAGGTTAAAAGTTTGAGACCAGCCTGGCCAACAGGACAAACCCCCATCTCTACTAAAAGTAAAAATTAGCCGGACATGGTGGCAGGCTCCTGCAGTCCCAGCTACTCAGAAGGATGAGATGGGAGAATTGCTTGAACCAGGGAGGTGGAGGTTGCAGTGAGCTGAGATCAGAGCACTGCACTCCAGCCTAGGTGACAGAGTGAGCCTCTATCTGAAAAATAATCATTTAAAAAAAGCTCTGAAAAGTCTGTAGGAAAAAAAAAAGAAATGTTGGATTTTCTCTAATTTCAAACTGATCTACCATGGAATCATTTTTTATATAACAGCCCCAGCCGTGATCATTTGCAAAAGGGAAGCTGTTATCAGATGTTGGTGGACTCTGGATATAAAATGGATGGAGCAGAACCCTTTTGAAGAAAACTTCATTTCACAACATGATCTCTCACCGTCATGGGGGGCCAGCAGGAGGAAGAACCATTTCCTAGGAAGACTTGGATTGATAAGGCAACTCATATTTGAGATGCAAAGACAGAGATGAAGAGATTCTGGAAAGGAGACATTTGAGGAAGCACACACCTTCCTCCTTGTCCCTGCGCCATCATGGAAGTTGGCAACAGTTCTTGGGGCAAGACTGAAACTCCCCAAGACCAACCCCATTCTTGTCAAAAATACAGGCAAAAGACACAAACAAAGAGAGGTCAGTCCAACTGCTCATGGAATCAGCTTGTTCAAATGAAAAAAACATTCAAGACAAATCCAGAGCATCTCAAAACCAGGGTCCTCTTGAGTTTCAGAGCTCTGTCGAGTTCTGAGTTCTACCCAAGTTCTATGTGTCCCACTGTCGGAGAAACTGTGACTTACACAATATTTAACACAGGCTCTTGACTACAGGACTTCTCAGAGCATTTAATACACACTGATCTTTGTCAATCTTCAGTGGGGGAATAGAGGATGCACACTTCCCCAGTATATTTGACCAATAATCCTCTCCCCCTTTTAAATAGAGGATCAATCAGCATGAGCATTCCATTGAATACACGTTAATGATAGTCCAAATCCCTTTTACAGATAAAGAAACTGAGACCCAGAGAGGGAACATGAACCTGCCTAAGTTCACACATCAAGCAGAGACAACAATGAAATTCAATAATCCTGTCTCCTTCCAACATGCTGCATGGTAAGGAGGCCATTGTTGAATGATGTTGAAGCTCAACTCCAAGGAATGAAAGATAAAGGTCTCTTTTAATTGTTATGAGGTGCTTATGGATTAAGTGCCTAACAAGTACACACACTGAATATATTTTGAAAGGCAAATAAATTTGGAAAAGTTACCATCAATAGTTTAAAATCCAATGTAGAAGGAAGAGAAGTGGTTGTGAGCAAGTGGCTGTTAAGAGTAGACAAGTGTGGATCTTCACTTGGATGGAATGATCAAAGTTTCGTAAAGATTGGAAATAACCAGTTTGTTTCTTAATAGGTCCCCCTCTATCCTCTGCCCATCAGCATCATTCCCAATGTCACTCACTGCCTTTAGCTCAGACCCTTAGCCCCTCTCCCCAGCACAACTACCACAGGCCCCAACCATCAACATCATCCCTGCCCAAGGGGCCTTGCTAAAATTCAAATCTGATTATGTCATTCCACGTTCCCTTCAGAGCAAAGTCCAATTCCCTACTGAAGAATATGAACCCAGCAGAGATTTCAAGCCATATCTCCTATCATATGTTCCCTTTTGCCCAACACTGAGACCGTCTCACTGTCCCCCAGACTTTATCTACTTTTGTAGCTACCTCCATGCCTTTGACTATGCTTTACCCTCTGCCCATGATGCACACTCCTGTCTTCACCTGGAGAATTCCTCATCCTTCAAAGCCCATCTTCTGTATTCTCTCCTCCTTTAAGTGTCTCCATTGTCAATGGGTTGGCCCATAGTAGAGTCTACCTCACATTCATTCATTCAAAAAGCAAGGGGTAGGCCAGGAGCAGTGGCTCAAGCCTGTAATCCCAGCACTTTGGGAGGCCAAGATAGGTGGATCACGTGAGCTCAGGAGTTCAAAACCAGCCTGGCCAACATGCTGAAACCCCGTCTCTACTAAAAATACAAAAATTAGCAGCGATGTGGTGGCATGTGCCAGTAGTCCCAGCTACTCGGAAGGCTGAGGCAGGAGAATCGCTTGAACCTGGGAGGCGGAGGTTGCAGTGAGCCGAGATCGTGCCACTGCACTCCATCCTGGGTGACAGAGCGAGACTCCATCTCAAAGCAAACAAACAAAAAAGAATTCAGGGGTTCATTAAATACCTGCTCTGTGCTGGTCACTCTTCTAGGGGCTAGGGAAACAGAAGTGAATAAGAAAAACAATGTCCCTGATTGCATAGAATTTAAAATCAAAATCCCAGCGACTCGGGCGCCTGAGGCATGAGGATGGCTTGAGGCCAGGAGTTTGACTCTAGACTGGGCCACATAGCAAGACTCTATTTCTTTAATAAATAAATAAACTTTTAAAAAGAATTTAAAATCTATTGGAAGGAATAAAACCAATCAACAGGCAAAAAATTAAATAAGCTATTTTAACCTAAAAAAAAAAAAAAAAACTCAGCAGTCATGCTGTATGTGTGAAGGCACAGTCCAGCTCCCTGAATGTGCCACTTCTCAGCCTCCCAGGAGGGCATCCACAAGAAAGAGTAGCAGGCTGGGCATCAGAAGAAGCTGATCTGGGAGCCAGAGCTTGTGGCAGAGCCTGGGGCAAGTCCCTGAGCTCCTTTGGTGCCACAGTTCCTCCCCTAGGGCAGAAAATATCAAGGTTAATAATGTGCCCAATAAACTGCAGGCTGGAGTGGAGCAGGGGCCAGAGATCATGATTATTAAGCTCTGCCTGATACCAGGATGAAAGATCATCTATTAAAGGAGTAGTGCTATTAGGGCGGAGGTGGGGCAGGTCCTGGCTTTAGCCAGTGGCTGCAGAAGGCCTAGGGATCCTCTACATGAAAGTGCCGCTGCAAAGACAAGCTGTGATTAATCAAAACTGTCATTAGCCCTCACATTACCAGCTTGCCAGGCCTTTGCCTGGGGGGCCAGCTTGTAAAATCACCCTCCAATCCACCCTGAAGAAAATCTCATGGTCCTAACCCTAAATGACCCCAGCCCTTGTCCACCATTCAGATCCCTACACACCAGGACGAGCTGAGCACCTCCTGTACGCCAAGAACGTCCCACAAATGGTATCCAATATGCTGTTGTAGCAACAACATATTGGATACCAATGCTATTGCCCCAATTTACAGGTCAAGAAACTGAAACCCAGAAGGAGGAGGTGACAGCTGGAGTGTGATAGAGCCACAATTCAATCCCAGACTTTCTGATGTCAAGTCCAGAGCTCCTTCTACTATGCTCTGCTCATTCCATGCCTTTCCTAACTCACTGTCCCCTAACCAGGGAAGATTCTTTGTGTTTATTTGTGTATTTGTTTGTTTGTTTTGTTTTAAGACAGAGTCTCACTCTGTCACCCAGGCTGAAGTGCAGTGGCGTGATCTCAGCTCACTGCAGACTCTGCCTCATGGGTTCAAGTGATTCTCCCACCTCAGCCTCCCAAATAGCTGGGATTACAAGCCCCCAGCACCACGTCTGGCTAATTTTTGTATTTTTCATAGAGACAAGGTTTCGGCATTTTGGCCAGGCTGGTCTCGAACTCCTAACCTCATGTGATCTGCCCACCTTGGCCTCCCAAATTGCTGGGATTACAGGCATGAGCCACCGCTCCCGGCCTGTTTTTGGTTTTTTTTGAGACAGGGTCTCACTCTATTGCCCAGGTTGGAGTGCAGTAGCACAATCACAGCTTGCTTGCTGCATTTTTGAACGCCTGGACTCAGGCCATCCTTCTGCCTCAGCCTCCCGAGTAGCTGGGACTACAGGCATGCACCACCATACCGGGCTAGTTTTACCTTTTTTTGTAGAGACTGGACTCAGTATGTTGTTGAGGCTGGCCTCAAACTCTCAGGCTCCAGTGATCCTCCTGCCTCGGCCTCCCAAAGTGCTGGGATGACAGGTGTGAGCCTCACACCCAGCCCCAGGGAAGGTTCTAGGGCAGCAGCTAAGGTATAGAAAGAAAAGAGAAACCACCGCTAAGAATCTTGGCTTCAAATGATCATTTCTTCCCTCCTGCTTTCTCTAATAAATTTGCCTTCATTGCTCCAAGGACCTTCCAGATTCTTCCAGATTCTATAGAAACATTGTGGATCTTTCTGAAGAACACAGGATGGTAGGATTCCATCAGTCTTCAGAGGGGCAACATTTTAGAATGTTCCAGGGCTGAAAAGAAGGTGAGTCTTTGAAGAAATCCAGGATATATTGGGAATTTTCTTCAAGCTGTGATTGTCCTCAACTACGAACATTTCCCAGATCTTGAGAAACTTACTTCAGTTTTCCCATCTGCAGAATGGGAACAATTAACTTCCTTAAGATGAAAACTATGAGAAAACATGTTTGTGTTCTCTTTTAATCTCCCCTTGTTAATTGCATCAAGCTAGAAGTACTTAGCCAGGGCTTTCAGGAATCGTCCATCCATTCATTGATTCATTCAACAAATATTTATTGAGCACTAATACTATGCCTAGTGCTGCTTTTGACCCTGAAGAGAAAGGCATATACGTATATCTATGTGCAGATAATCCCTAGCTTTCTTTGGATTCTCCAAGAGTTCTGTGAACCAAAGTTAAAAAGCCACAGGGCTAGGATATTACGAGCTGAAAAAAAGAATACCTCTATTTCTTGAGGTATGTTTTCAGAGTAACATTTTCAATTTATTTAATCCAACTAATAGTTCCTGTGTTCCCATCCACTCACCAGTGTGTTAAGACATGGCCACATAAATTCCTTCTGACACACAGGCATTATGGGTCTCTGTCCCAGCTTCCTCCTGCCACCATTTCTCCACCTATAAAATGGGATTAATGATAACCCCCAAGGATAGCATCACATTAATGAGCTGAAGAGACGAAAGTGCTTTGAGCTCCCTGAAAAAGGGTGGAGCCAGGAGCTGCGGAGGCTGAAACGTAGCTGCTGCCTGTGAGAATGTAAGTTTCTTTCCTGCTCATGGGAGCCCAAGAAGTAACAGGGCAATCCAGCCCCCTGGGGTGAAGCCTGAACAGGCGTTGGAAAGGGGCAAGGTTCCAGAGTTATGGACCAAAGGGGGAGAGGAGGTCATGCACATGTGTTTACCTCCGGGTCACTGGTTCCAATGCAGCCTGGCAGATCTCAACTGAAAGTTACTGCCATCTGCTCCGTGACCTCAATCCATTTGCTACCGTGCATATTGTAACTGGCAGCCCCAGCGGGCAGGCTGGCACCAACCGAGGCTGAAAATGGGTCATTCCCAAGAGCCCCAAGGCCTGGCCTGGGCCCTGGAGTGGGGCAGGGGGTGAGCAGAGAGGTACCTAGAAACTTCATCTACAATAATAGCTGTATGAGTAACATGGGTGGAGTTCTCATTCTCTAGGAAGTTGCCAGACTCTCCACTGTTTCTCAGCTAGGGATCCCAGCAAGCCAGGCCATGTACATTCCATGTACCACCCCCACTCACAGGACCAGGTGTCAGACAAATCAGAACAGAGCATCATGGGGCATATGGTCAATTTCACATGATAACGACAGCTTTTTATTAAGAACCTACAGTGTGCCAAGCAAGAAGTTCAGCGCACGTCCAGTGTTACTTCATGCTATTATCAGCCCGTACCCAGGAAGTATGCAGTCTTCCCTTCAATTTGCAGATGAGGAAACTGTTGAAGGTCACATGGCACCAGGTGGCGGGCCAGGATTTGAACCCAAGACTGTGAAGAGTTACTGTTTAATGGGTATGGCATTTCAGTTTAGAATGATTTTTTTTTAAATTGTCTCGATGGATGGTGGTGATGGTTAATGTGGATTTACTTAATGTGACTGAACTGCGGAGTTAATAAAATGGGGCCTGGTATGGTGGCTTATGCCTATAATCCCAGCACTTTGGGAGGCTGAGGCAGGCAGGAGGTCAGGAGTTCGAGACCAGCCTGGCCAACATGCTGAAACCCTGTCTCTACTAAAAATACAAAAATTGGCCACGCATAGTGGTGGGTGCCTGTAGTCCCAGCTACTTGGGAAGCTGAAGCAGGAGAATCACTCAAACCTGGGAGGCAGAGGTTGCAGAAAGCCAAGATCATGTCACTGCCCTCCAGCATGGGTGACAGAACGAGACTCAGTCTCTCAAAAAAAAAAAAAAAAGTTAAAATGAACTTTGCTCTCAACCTAAAACTGCTCTAAAAAATAAAGTCAAGGCCAGATGCCATGGCTCACACCTGTAATCCCAGTAATTTGGGAGGCTGAGGTGGGAGGATAGCTTTAGGCCAGGAGTTCAATACCAGCTTGGCCACAGGAGCAAAACCTTGTCACTACAAAAAATAAAAATAACAAAACTAGCCAGGCATGGTGGTGCACACCTGTAGTCCTACCTACTGCGGAGATTAAGACAGGAAGCTTTCTTGAGCCGAGGAGTTTAAGGTTGCAGTGAGCTATGATTGTACCACTGCACTGCAGGCTTGTCAGGAGAGCAAGACCTTATCTCTAAAAATATATATTAAAAAAAAATAAAGTCAAATAAATGTTTTAATGGCATTAAAATGATAACATTTGTTATATATATATTTTGCCACAATATAACTAATTAATTAGGATATCATTCTCTATCAAGAGTTCCCTGGTTCATATCCAAGTGCCCTCTCCTGACTCCAAAAAAAGATATCATTCTCCAACTCCTGTTCTCAAATGATTTTTCTGCCTCAACCCCACAAAGTGTTGGGATCACAGGCATGAGCCACACCATTCCCTGCCTAAGCAAGATATCGTTCTCAAAGGAAAAATGAAGTATACATTCCCTCGGGACCCAGTGAATCGGTCTAGCCAGAGACAATTCCACATTGTACATAGGAAGACATGAAAGAAGCTTAAATGCAGGATGGTTTGTGATAATGAACAATTGGCAATAACCTACATACCTGCATGACATGCATAGGAAATAGCTAGTAAACACAGTGAATTCATTCAGTGGAATTCATTCCATTCAATGGAATGCTATACAGCAGAGGAAACATGATGAATTTATTATTACTAATAGGGAAAACTCTCTCAGGAATGTTGTTAAGTAAATAATAACAATAGGTTACAGAAGTATGCGTACGGTACGAATGTTTACAATTTATCTAAAAATACTAACACACACCAATAAAGTACCTTTTATTTTCTGTGTGTGTGTGTGTGTTTAGTCAGTTCTGCTACAATGCGTGTTTTGAAAACACAAATTTCAGCTGGGCGCAGTGGCTCACCCCTGTAATCCCAGCACTTTGGGAGGCCGAGGCAGGTGGATCACTTGAGGTAGGGAGTTTGAGACCAGCCTGGCTAACGTGGTAAAACCATCTCTACTAAAAATACAAAATTAATGGGCATGGTAACAGGCACCTGTAATCCCAGCTGCTTGGGAGGCTGAGGCAGGAGAATCACTTGAACCCAGGAGGTGGAGGTTGCAGTGAGCCTAGATCACACCACTGCCCTCCAGCCTGGGCAACAGAGCGAGACTCCATCTCAAAAAAACAAAGAAAGGAAAAGAAAACATAAATTTCCTCCAATGTGATTGATATATTCAGGAACAATTTGAGCATAACCAAATTTTGTGTTTGTTTTGCATAATTTTATTCAAAAGAAACACTGGATGAATGCAGAAAACTACCCAGCTGAACCAAGCCACATAGGAATACACAATATAAACATGCTGCAAACATCCACCAGCTGCCTGGGTTTTCTCTGCGAGCTACGAGCCACACCCATCCACACCTGGTGTCACAACTTTAAGATTTCAGACTACTTCCCTCACCACTTTCCAAGAACTCACAAGCGGAAACCCTTCTGACGCCTACTTGCACAAACAAACTTCAGAACTTTTCCAAAGTACCATTTTTATTGCAGTATTTGCGTGTATTTTTAGCCATTTAACATGTGTAAAATTGTGCTGTTATTTTTAGTAGGTTTCTATCTTTTTATGTGTCACTGACAAAGTTTTTGAGTGCTGTCCCTTTCCCTATAACTTTTCTTTTTTCTTTTTTCTTTTCTTTTTTTTTTTTTTTTTTTTTTTTGAGACAGACTCTCGCTCTATCATCCAGCGGCAGGATCTCAGCTCACTGCAACCTTCACCTCCCAGGTTCAAGCAATTCTCCTGCCTCAGCCTCCCGACTATCTGGGATTACAGGCGCCTGCCACCACTCCTAGCTAATTTTTTTGTGTTTTTAGTAGAGATGAGGTTTTACCATGTTGGCCAGGCTGGTCTCAAATTCCTGACCACAAGTGATCTGATCACACCTCTGCCTCCCAAAGTGCTGGGATTACAGGTGTGAGCCACCTTGCCTGGCTATCCTATGACTTTTAATGTGTGATTTTGCCTAGTCCTTTGATTTTAGTTATTATAGCAGAACTCACTGCATACTTATTTTTTGCCTAAAACAATACTAGATATATTGTTATACACACACATATATGTTCATGAATGTGTGTGGTGGGGTGGATAGAGTCCACATTAATAAGCTGATAGCAGTCAATCAATTTATCATCAGGGATGGAGAGATCGGAGGAGGTGGCTACAGAGATTTTAGTATTCTTTATATAGGTTTAATATTTTTTTAAGGAGAGTTTTTAAGTCAGGTCTTAGTTGTATAGCTAAATTTTTAATTGTTTTAGAAAAAAGAATGCACTATTTGTACATTCACACTCATAGCAGCACCATTCACAACAGCCAAGAAGTGGAAACAACCCACGTGTCCATTGATGGATAATGAATAAAGAGATCATAATAGATCCATGCAATGGAATATGACTCAGCGTTAAAGAATAAGAAAATCCTGTCACATGCCACAAAGATGGACCCTGAGGACATTATGTTAAGACAAAGAAGCCAGTTACAAAAAAATAATAATAGTAACTTTTTTTTTTTGAGACAGAGTCTCACTCTGTCACCCAGATGGAAGTACAATGGTGTGATCTCAGCTCACTACAACCTCCACCTCCTGGGTTCAAACGCTTCCCATGCCTCAGCCTCCCGAATAGCTGGGATTATAGGAGTGCACCACAATGCCCAACTAATTTTTGTATTTTTAGTAGAGACGAGGTTTCACCATGTTGGCCAGGCTGGACTCAAACCTCTGGCCTCAAGTGATCTGCCCACCTCAGCCTCCCAAAGTGTTGGAATTACAGGCGTGAGCCACTGCGCCCTGCCTCATTTACTTTTTTAATAGCAGCTGTCCTAATTGGTGGGAGGTAGTATCTCCTGTGGCTTTGATTTTTGTTTTGTTTTATTTTTGAGATGGAATCTCCCTCTGTCTCCCAGGCTGAAGTGCAGTGCTGAGAACTCAACTAACTGCAACCTCTGCCTCCCAGGTTCAAGGGATTCTCGTGCTTCAGCTTCCCAATTAGCTGGGATTAGAGACATGCACCACCACACACCCAGCTAATTTTTGTATTTTTAGTAGAGACAGGGTTTCACCATGTTGGCCAGGCTGGTCTCAAACTCCTGATCTCAGGTGATCCGCCTGCCTCGGCCTCCCAAGTCCCAAGTCCCTGCTGGGACTACAGGTGTCAGCCACTATACCTGTCTAACAACTACTTTTTCTGCAGGGTTGTTAGATTAAGGTAACAAAATAAAAAACAAACAAAAAACCCAAAACTGTATGATTCTACTCTATATGGCAGCTAAAGTAGTCAAATTCATAGAAACAGAGAATAGAATGGTGGTTACCAGGAGTTTGGGAGAGGAAAGAATGGGGAGCTAGTGTCTAAAGGGTACAGAGTTCCTGGTTGCCGTGGCTCATACCTGTAATCCCAGCACTTTGGGAGACCAAGGCAGGAGGATCGATTTAAGACCAGTCTGAGCAACATGGCAAGACCTCATCTCTCCAAAAAAAAAAAGAACAAAAACAAAAAACTCTTAACTAGCCAGATGTGGTGGTGTGCACCTCTAGTCCCAGCTAGTGGGGAGGCTGAGGTGAGAAGATCCCTTGAGCCCAGGAGGTTGGTGCTGCAGTGCACAGTGATCATGCCACTGCACTCTAGCCTGGGTGACACAGCAAGACTCTGTCTCTAAATTTTTTTTTAAAGTAATAACAATTGGCACAAAGTTTCTTGAAACATTAAACAATTCTAGAGATTTGATGCTCAAAAATGTGAATAAACTTAATGCTACTGAATTGCACATTGAAAAATGGTTAAGATGGGCCGAGCACAGTGGCTCACACCTGTAATCCTTGCACTTTGGGAGGCCGAGGTGGGTGGATCACCTGAGGTCGGGAGTTCAAGACTAGCCTGACCAACATGAAGAAATCCTGTGTCTATTTAAAAATACGAAATCAGCTGGGTGTGGTGGTACATACCTGTAATCCCAGCTACTCGGAAGGCTGAGGCAGGAGAATCGCTTGAAGCCAGGAGGCAGAGGTTGAGGTGAGCTGAGAGCACACCACTGCACTCCAGCCTGGGCCACAAGAGTGAAACTCCGTCTCAAAAAAAGAAAATGGTTAAGATGATAAATTTTACGTCATGTGTTTTTTTAATCACAATTTTTTTAAAAGGAGGATCCACAGTAACAAAGCAATATACCACATTAATTGCATAAATCAAGCAACCTACGTGCAGGTTACACAAAATGATATGGAATAACCCATTCTTCGCAGCTTCTAAAACAATAATTTGCGCTGTATAAGCAAACAAATGCTAGCTGGTTAAGACTGGTTAGTGGGCCTATTGGGTTGGTTGGCTGATTGATTGGAGAGGGCATAAGGCCCCATCCAGAGGCCTAACATGAGCGCAGAGTCAGGAGGGTGCCATAAATAACACGTTAACGACATGACTGTTCGCAGGGCCAGGAATTCAGCAGGCCCGGCATTGCTTTGCCCCTTTTGAATTCACCGTGAAACCAGATCCCACCGGCCTTTTACCAAGAAGGTGCCCAGAAAATCTGCAACCCAGGCACACAAGTGAGAGAAGCTCCGGGCCCCAGGGCTGCAGGTCAGCCAGGGCTTCCAGCCCCCCGTCCTGTTCACCACCCACAGATGCCCCTGCCAGCTGCTCCCGGAGAGAGGCCCAGAGCTGAAATGCCACGCCTGCGTGCGTGCCGCATAGCGGGAGGACAATTTTGGCAGGCCTCTATGGGAAGCTTGTGGAACACCTGCCTCTGGGGTGTGTGGGGGCTGACCCTCTGTAGGGCCCCCACTTTCCCAGGGCCCTAAGTGATCCTCAGACGTGCCCTGGGCCCCAGCCACTGCTTTCAGCAACAATCAGAGTCATGGCCCACATCTGCTCCACTGATGAGTGGGTGGATCGGGGTGACAGCATTTCCAAGCACTTGTGCTTCCAGGATCACAGAGCAGCAGGGGGAGGAAAGGCAGCTCCAGCCAGCTCTGTCCCTGCCAACACGACTGGGAAGCGCCATCTCCTCACTCAGAATCACTTTTCCCACCTCTTGGCCCACTCAGACAACCTTCAAAAGCTAGCTAATATCTCCTTCTCTAGGGAGCTTCCCTCCCGTGAGTCCAAGTCGGGAGCCCACCTCTATCCACGGCCATGGAGTTGAGAAGCCCTGCTAGTTGGATCCTCCTTGCCCAGTTCGCTTCCTGGCTTAGGGGAGGCTGCTTAACACAAACTAAACAACAAAGAAAGGAGGACAAGGCCTTCTTAGTGTAGAGCTGTGGAGCCGGAAGTCCAGAATCAAAGGATCTGGCCGGGCGCGAGAGGCTGGCGGATCACTTGAGGCCAGCAGTTCAAGACCAACCTGGCCAACGTGGCGAAACCCCATCTCTACTGAAAATACAAAAATTAGCTGTGTGTGATGGTGCACACCTTTAATACCAGCTACTCCAGAGGCTGAGGCAGGAGAAGCGCTTGAAACCAGTAAGCAGAGGCTGCAGTCAGCCAAGATCATACCACTACACTCCTGCCTAGGCAAAAGAGAGAGACTCTGTTTCAAAAAAAAAAGAAGAAGAAGAAGACGAAAAAGAAGAAAAGAAAAAGTAAAATGGCTAATTTTATGTTAAGGGAATCTCGACTCAATAAAAGAAAAAAATTTCCAGAATTTCAAATCCGTCTCTAATAACTCCTATTTTGAGACCCCCCCCAAAGTAACACTATTTTCCTGTTTTATGGTTGGGGAAATCAAGACCCAAAGAGGAAACAGAAGTGGCCTCTGCTGTTAGATTTGGAGCTAGAGTCTTGGTCCCTGACTCCCCATCCAATGTTCTTTCTGTCTCTGTGATGTGTCTTGGACCTCATCTTCCTCCCGGCCAGCTGTGTCCCCTGCCCAAGTTTTCTCTCTTGAACCTGTTTTGTTATATATAAAATTGAAGGCTTGAGCAAGACATAATACCTTTCATATGATTTATGGGAGCATCTGGATGGCCACTATTTTCACTCTAATAGTTCATTTTACCATGTACTAGAAAGTAAAGACAATTGGCGGGGTGCATTGGCTCACGCCTGTCATCCCAGTACTTTGAGAGGCAAGGCGGGCAGATCACCTGAGGTCAGGAGTTTGAGACCAGCCTGGCTAACATGGTGAAACCTCGTCTCAACTAAAAATACAAAAAAATTAGCCGGACATGGTGGTGTGCACCTGTAATCCCAACTACTTGGAAGGCTGAGGCAAGAGAATCTCTTGAACCAAGGAGGCGGAGGTTGCAGTGAGCCGAGATCATACTATTGCACTCCAGCCTACGTGACAAGAGTGAGACTCTGTCTCAAATAAATAAATAAATAAATTCAATTAGCAAATCAAACCTTCGGCAGTAGAGACTGAAGTGTATGTATCTAAATGTTTTCTTTTTTAAAACAACTTTCGTGGGCCGAGAGCAGTGGCTCACGCTTATAATCTCAACACTTTGGGAGGCCAAGGCAGGCGGATCACTTGAGGTCAGAAGTTCAAAACCAGCCTGGCCGACATGGTGAAATCCAGTGTCTAAAAAAAAAAATACAAAAATTAGCCGGACATGGTGGTGCACATCTGTAATCCCAGCTCCCTGGAAGACCAAGGCACAAGGATTCCCCGAACCCCAGCGGTGGAGGTTACAGGAGCCGAGATCACGTCGCTGCACTCCACCCTGGGCGACAGAGCAAGACTGTCACAAAAAAATAATAATCATAAAAAATAAAAAACAGATTTTTCATGAACTCTTGCTTTCCTCTAAAAAAATAATTCTTGCATTTGCCACACAAAAGCTAGAGAGCTTGACTCTGACTGTATCCCTTATTGGTGGGAAAAACTCATGTGTGCAGGCCTTAAAATAGATGTTTGTTTATTTTTTTAAGTGAGTTGGTTTAGAGGAAAATATGAAGAGAGTAATCCTACAGGTGGTGTAATCATGGAAAAAAGATCTAAGAAAACGTGGCTGACTGAAGTTCAGGACTTGCTAGGTGGCAGCTGTGACATTCTAGGAGCCCATGACAAGCCTTGGGCTTCCCCTGCCCCCTAGCATGGCTATTTAGGGTTCCAACCTAAAACACACCCGTCAGGATTGGCGAGGAGACAGGTGGGGCTTTGCAGGGACCCTCACTCGGGGAAACATGTGAAGCTTTGTCTTCCAAGAGCCCCAAGCTCCACACCACAGTGGCTCAGCACCCTCAGGCTCCATCTGTGGTCTGCCCAGCCCCCTTTTTAGCTCCCCTCCCCTGGTTCCCCCTCTACTTCCCCAGATATCTACGTGGTGACATTACCCTCCAAGCCCAAGCCCTCGGCCAGCTGCCCCTTGGAGAAGGGACTTTGAGGGAAGGACGTAGGTATAACCTCTCCAGGGGAAAGTGTCTATACTTAAACCGTGCCCCAAAAAGTATTTAAATTGAAGCCCAGGGGCATACCTCTCTGATGGTGGTATTTGAGGCCATGTGACAGGTGGCAGGGGGAGACATTTTTGGACGGTAGGGGACTTGCCAACATCTTTTGATCACACCCCCAGGCAGCTGCTGAGTCCCGCATTTGGACAGGCACGCGGTAGTTTTTCTGGGCAACTTCATCTCGGGGGTGGACAAGTTCAGCCGGGCTAGGCTGGCAGGAGGCTCTCAATGCCTCCAAATCAGTCTTCCAGGGAGCTGGGATTACAGATGTGCACCACCATGTCCGGCTAATTTTTGTATTTTTTTTTTGAGACACTGGATTTCACTATGTTGGCCAGACTTGTTTTGAACTTCTGGCCTCAAGTGATCCCCCTGCCTTGGCCTCCCAAAGTGTTGAGATTTTAGTGTGAGCCGCCGCTCTCGGCCCAGAAGTTACCTTGCTACACACTTTCTTCACAGCAAGCTCTACCAGGCATCTGATGGAGCTGGAAGACTGTAGATGTTGGCATTGAATAGATCTGAGTCTGAGTTCTGGCTCTTTCTCTGGCCAGCTGTGTGGCCATGGGTGTGCTCCTGGACCTCTGGGTCTCAGGCTCCTGCCTCCAGCAGGAGGTGAATAATTTCAACCTTTGGGCTTCCATTTAAGAATGACCAAAATGCATGTCCACAGTAGGTGGCACATTGTAGGTGTGGGTAAGCAGTGAATTATTTTAAAGAAAAGGCGAATTTTCTTTTAGCCCATCAAACTATGGCTTGGGGTCTAAAAAGAAATGTCACCCTTGGCTGGGCGTGGTGGCTCATGCTTGTAATCCAAGCACTTTGGAGGCCAAGGCGGGAGGATCACCTGAGGTCGGGAGTTCAAGACCAGCCTGACCAACATGGTGAAAGCCTGTCTTAAAAAAAAAAGAAAAGAAAAGAAAAGAAATGTCACCTAACAAAATAGAATCTGTGTATATGTATATTTGGGGATGAGGGATGAAAACATGAGTCGACGGGGAAAGAGAAGATAACAGTGCTTCAGACCAGGCTCGGCGGCTCATGCCTATAATCCCAATGTTTTGGTACCCGAGGCAGGAGGATCACTTGAGGCCAGGAGCTTGAGACCAGCCTGGGCAAACATAGTGAGACCTCATCTCTTCCAAAAATTTTAAAATGAGCTGGGGCTGGTGTTAAGCTACAGTCCCAGGTATCCAGGAGGCTGAGGCAGGAGGATGGCTCAAGCCTGGGAATTCGAGGCTGCAGAGAGCCGTGATCATATCACTGCTCTCCAGCCTGGGGGCAGCTGAGTGAGCCCCTGTCTTGAGAGAAAGAAGGAAAGAAAGAAAAGAAAGAAAAAGAAAGAAAGAAGGAAAGAAGGAAGGAAGAAAGGAAGGAAGGAAGGAAGGAAGGAAAGCTTTCCTCCAAATACATTTTTTTTTTGTGATGGAGTCTCGCAGTGAAACCCAGGCTAGAGTGCAGAGGTGCAATCTCTGCTCACTGCAACCTCCACCTCCAAGGTTCAAGAGATTGTCCTGCCTCACCCTCCCAAGTAGCTGGGACTACAGGCGCCCACCACCATGCCCAGCTATTTTTTTGTGCTTTTAGTAGAGACAAGGTTTCACTATGTTGGCCAGGCTGGTCTCAAACTCCTAACCTCGTGATCCGCCTGCCTTGGCCTCCCAAAGTGCTAGGATTACGGGCTTGACAAATACATTTTTATACCTTTGGTTATTGAAATAGGCAACGTTATTACCTACTCCAAAGATAAAATTTACAAACATACATGATGCAGGATAGTAGCCTAACGTCCGCATCGTTCCCACACCCTGCCTCCGCCGTGCACAACCCCCACCCCATCCCCACCCCCAATGGCAAACAAGAGCATTTCTTTGTGTCTCCCCTTAAGGCAGTTTCTAAAGAGCCCGAGTAAGGAGCAAAAACGAGGGCAAACAAGCTGTCGGACTTCGCCAAGCAACTGGCCTCCCCATCGCTAATTAAGTTAATCCGGGTGGGTTTTTCTTTTCTTTTCTTGCCTGATTCCCTCCTGCAGAATCAGCAGGAACACCAAAGAGAAATGTTCATGGTAACCCGCCAAGCAGGCCTTCTCTTCAGCTGACAAGATGCATTAACGCCACAGAGAAGGGAAACTTCCCCCCACACACACCACACGAGTAATAAAAAACCTATTTTGTTTTCAGCCGACCACACAGCGCATGTGCCAGGGTAAATAGATCTCCTTTCTGCGGCTTTCTACCCGCTCTTCCTCCACCATCCCCACCCTCTTTCCATGTTTGGGGAGTTTTGATATGTCATAACATTGTGTCTGTTTATCCGAAATATTTCCACTCAAAATGCCTGTTTGCTCAACCAGACTGACATGTTGATATAGCTCCCGACAGCTGAGTGACTCCGATTGAAATAAAATGTAAAGTAAACACATTTGCATACAGTTTATATACAGGCTGGGTCTGAGGAAGCAGAGGAAGTAGGGAGATTGAAATCGGAATTTCTTATCTTCTACTACCCCTGCCTTCTGCCTTCAGGGACCCTCCCTTCTTTTTTCCAGCTCTCTGTTCCTGAAATGCCTCCTAAGTCATAGGCTCAGCCTGCCTTTGGGGATCTGAAAAACATCCTTTCTAGTTTCTGCCTGATCTAGTTTCTTCCCTTCTTCGACGGGTGGGTGCGTTTGAAGGCCTGAGTAATTTTGTTATGAGATCTGAGAGCATGAGCCCAGGCGAATCCAAACAAATGAGCTGTGTATGTTTGAGCGGATTCCATCCTTCTTGGAGTCTCTTTTTGTGAAATGAGGGAGTTGCACTCAAATTGATCTCTTGGAGATTTCCAGTGTTGATCCTCTCTCAGATACTCAGGAACACCGCACTTTAACTTTTAAAGGTTGAGCTGTCCTGGCACACAGAGACTAACTTATTATTTTTTTTTTTTTTAAGAAATAGAGTTTCACTCTGCCGCCCAGGCTGGAATACAATGGCATAATCCCAGCTCACTGCAGCCTCCAACTTTTGCCTTCAAGCCATCCTCCCACCTTAGCCTCCCAGGTAGCTGAGGCTGAAGCTATAGCCACAAGTCAGCATGCACATTGAAAGTAGTTTTCTTTCTTTCTCTCTTTCTCTTTCTTTTTTAGTTTATTTCCTTCCTTCCTCCCTCCCTTCCTTCCTTCCTTTTCTTTTTGGAGATAGGGTCTCACTCTGTTGCCCAGGCTAGAGTGCAGTGACATGATCACAGCTCACTGTAACCTCAAACACCTAGACTCAAGAGATCCTCCCATCTCAGCCTCCCGGGTAGCTGGGATACAGATGCACACCACCAGTCCAGCTAAATTTTTTTTAATGTTGTCAGCTTCCCACTAAAGCCAGCCAAGGCTAATTTCTTAGTTTCCCCCCTGTCCTTAGGAAATGGAGCTCCACCTAATTCCTCACTCCTTCTCTCCAGTTTATAAGGGAATCCTAAGGCAGCACTCAGAAAATCCAGGGATAGCAATACCTTGTATAAGTCTCAGTCTTATGCCAGTGGCAGATAAGACGAAAAGAACGCAACACTTTCTTTCTCTAAGTATCACACAACCTCAGAATCCTACTCAACACAGCTGTCCCAGTAGCTAACACACTGGTTAGAGTTGGCTTTCCAGATGCAACTCGTTTCCCACCCCTCATCTAATCCAGGGGTTCCTAGAGTGGGGTCCCTAGAGTAAGAGCAGTGCTACTCAGGAGGTCTTTGGTGGGATCCAACACTCCACATTTCTAACAAGCTCCTGGGTAGTCAATGCTGCTACTCGAGGACCACACTTTGAGTAGCCAGCCTGTAACCTACCCCTCCAAAGGCTGCCAGCCTCTCAGATGCCCATTTGCAGATTCGCTTTTGTTCCTCATCCTTGTCAGACAGCCCCAAGACTACAACAAACTGGGCCTGACCACCACATGGGTACAGTTCAGAACGGGTATTGACACACCGCAAAGAAAAGGAGTATCAGAGCACAGCATTTGCCTAGAGAAACCCAAACGCTGTGAAAGGGCTGAAAGATAAATTCAGGCAAATATGTTTGCATACAGTTGACAGGCTTTTGCCTAGACCCAAACTGCCATCCAGGTGAACGAAGCCACCGTTACAACTTGCCTGGCACCTGGCGGAGCTTGGCAGGAGGCAGGAGGCCACCCCATGATTGCAGAGCCTGTGCAACTGACCCTCCTTCCTGCCTCTGAGACCCTCCCCTCGTTGGTGGGGCTGGATCGCAGTAAATCATTCTGACACTCTTGCCCGTTCCCCTAGTAGCATGGGTAGCCAACAGCGGGTTTCTCAGAGCACCACAGGCTGCAAGCCTCTACCCTGGGGAAGGTGTATGAAGGCAGCCTCAGACTCTGTAAGCACCACTGGATAAAGGGGCAAGAGGCATCAGGTGTGAGGGCTGGCACCTATAATCCCAGAGCTTTAGGAGGCTGAGACAGGAGGATCCCTTAAGTCCACGAGTTTGAGGCTGCAATAAGCTATGATCACACCACTGCATTCTAGCCTGGAGGACGGAGTGAGATGATGACTCAAAAAATAAAAATAAAAGAGGCAGAGAAGGGAGGACTACAGAGGAATCCTAACTTCTTTAATCGTGGAATACGGGATGCCTCAAAGTGGGCTGTGCCTTGTCATATTTCTGGCCTTTCCTTACCTGTTCCCTGCTAAAGCCAAAATGCATTCCCTACTCTTCTCTACTTGTTCAATTCCAATGTCAAACTCACAGTCCTCCTCTTCATCATATCTAACATGAATCGAGTGCCTAAAATGTGCCACAGACTGGGCCAATAATTTAACCAAAATTAGCTTACAATAATGCCATCACGTAGCCCTTTGTGAAAGATCAGCCCAGGCAAAGGGGCTCATGCTTGAAATCCCAGCACTTTGGGAGGCGAAGGCAGGTGGATCACTTGAGGCCAGGAGTTCAAGACCAGCATGGCCAATGTGGTAAAACACTCTCTTCACTAAAAAATATAAAAATTAGCCAGACGTGGTGATGTGTGCCTGTAATCCCAGCTACTCAAGAGGCTGAGGCATAAGAATCGCTTGGACCCAGGAGGCAGGGATTGCAGTGGGCCAAGATTGTGCCACTGCACTCCAGCCTGGATGACAGAGCAAGATACTGTCTTAAAAAGAAAAAAAAAATCAGAAAGCAGAGACCTGGAGAAGAAAATTGGCTTGCCCAAGGCCACACCACCTGTAAGTGGCAGAGCCAGGGCTTGAACACAGGTCAGTTGGGTTGAAGAGCCGGTGCTTTTGAAGGCTCAGAGCAAGCGTTTGCTCCTCCAGGAGGTCTTCCACAGTTACCCACTCCCGAACATGCAGGCCCTCCGCTGTGCTCCCAGGGTACCCTCTATGTGACTCTGTTGTAGCACCTGCTGCGCTGTCTTGCTTTGCACCTCAGGGCCTTTGCACTTGCTGTTCCTACCGCCTGAAGTGCCCTTTCCCAGCGAGTCTCCAGTCTTTACCTCATCTTGGTCTGTATTCTTTTCTGTGGCTGCTGTAACAAATTACACAAATGCAATGGCTTAAACACACACTTGTGATCTTCCAGTTCTGGAAGTGGACAGTTTAAAATGGGCTGGCCAGGCTGTTTCTTCTGCAGGCTCCAGGAGACAATGTATTTCCTTGCCTTTTCTGGCTTCTCAAGGCAGCCACATTCCTTGGCTCATGGCCCCATGTCCACACTTTCCATCATCACATCTTCGCTGACTCTGACTCTGAACCACCCAACCTCCTTCTAATCAGGACCCCTGTGATAACCGAGGGCCCATCTGGATAATCCAGAATAATCCTTTCAACTCAAGAGCCTTCATGCAATCGCCTCTGAAAAGTCCCTTTTGCCGTGCCAGGCATACTCACAGGTTCCAGGGATTAGGACCTGAACATCTATCTGGGACCATCATTCTGCCCCCCAGAGGATTTCTGTATTGGATTTAAACCAGCATCTTCCTTCACTTTGTATTGTCCTTCCCTGCTTTTTTCCCCAGAGCATTTGCCACCATCTGATATATCCTGAAGTTCTTTGTTACCTGTAATTCTCCCACAAAAGACGAGAATGTCTCTTGTGCACTGCTGACTCCCTTGAACAATGCAGGCACACAGTAGGTGTTCAATAAAGGCTTTTGAATAAACATTTATTTATTTATTTATCTGAGACCTGTAAATGTGTCGCCCAGGCTGGAGTGCAGTGGCGTGATCTCAGCTCACTGCAACCTCTGCCTCCCTGGTTCAAGCGATTCTCCTGCCTCAACCACCCAAGTAGCTGGGATTACAGGCATGCACCATCATGCCTAGCTAATTTTTGTATGTTTAGTAGAGACAGGGTTTCACCATGTTGTATGTTGTATGTTTAGTAGAGACAAGTTTTCACCATGTTGGCCAGGCTGGTCTCAAATTCCTGACCTCAAGTGATCCGCCTGCCTCGGCCTCCCAAAGTGCTGGAATTACAAGTGTGAGCCACCGCTCCTGTCCTTGAGTAAACAATGATTGATGTCATTGTGGATTGTCTAGATTTCTTTCATCATTGGGACCCCAAGGGCAGAGGCCCTGTCAGACGGCTTCATCTTCTCAAACATGAGCTAGATGAACCAACTTTCTCAGCCTTGCTATTTTGCAGAACCAGGGAAAATAGAAGAAATCCTGGACTCCGCACACTAGAATCCACACAGCTGAAGAATGTCCCAACACCCCAGGGGCTCCTAGTGGAGAAATTATAAACAGGCGGAAGAAAATGGGGTGTTGGTGACGTCACCCCCATCCTGAGTAAGCCTGCTTGGACCAGCGTGTTCTGTCCTGGCCCCAAGTTCTTTCCCAGCCTTGTCAAACAGGCCAAGTGCTTTAGCGAGAAAGCAGGTTCTTGCCACATTTATCCATACGTGAGTCAGGGCCACATCTCGCCCATGCGTCCATTTCTAAGTACAAGAGGAGAAATGAAACCCTTCCAAGAGTGGTCACATGATTTTTTTTTTTTTTTTTTTTTTTGGAGACTGAGTCTTACTCTGTCACCCAGGCTGGAGTGCAGTGGCGCCATCTCAGCTCACTGAAACTTTTGCCTCCCAGGTTCAAGTGATTCTCATGCCTGTCTCCCAAGTAGCTGAGACCACAGGTACATGTCACCATGCCCAGCTAATTCTTTTGTATTTTTGGTAAGGACAGGGTTTTTTCATATTGCCCAGGCTGGTTTTGAACTCCTGAGCTCAAGCAATCTGCTTGCCTCAGCCTCCCAAAGTACTGGGGTTACGGGTGTGAGCTGCTGCATGTAGCCATGATTTCACTTTTTCTCCTTCCAACTCCTTCCAACTTTCTGCCAACCTAATCCCCCATCCCCTCATCCCGGGGTTGGTGTTTGAAAATGCTGTGGGAGAAATGAGAATGAGAAAGAAGAAATAAAATCTGAATATTTTGCTTCTCTGCTTAAAACCATCCTCTGATGGGCTTTGTGGCTCATGCCTATAATCTCAGCGCTTTGAGAAGCCTAGACAGGAAGACCATTTAAGCCCAAGAGTTGGAGACCAGCCTGGGCAGCAGAGTGAGACCCACCTACAAAATTAGCTGGGCATAGTGGCATATGCTTGAACTTCCAGCTATTTAGGAAGCTGAGGTGAAAGGATCACTTGAGCCTGGGAGGTCAAGGTTGCAGTGAGCTATGATTGCACCACTATACTCCAGCCTAAGCAACAGAGTGAGACACTGAGAAGAAAGAAAGAAAGAAGGAAAGAAAGAAAGAAAGAAAGAAAGAAGGAAAGAAAGAAGGAAAGAAAGAAAGAAAGAAAGAAAGAAAGAAAGAAAGAAAGAAAGAAAGAAAGAAAGAGAAAAGAAGGAAGGAAGGAAGGGAGAGAAAGGAAGGAAGGAAGGAGCGAGGGAAGGAAGGAAGAAAAAAAATCTTGAGTCTCATTTTCCTGGCTTCATGTCTTACTAGCTCTGTAGCCTTGGTCAAGTCACTAAACTTCTCTGTGGCTCAGCCTCCTTAACTACGATATGAGGAGAATAATAGTGTCTTGGTCTGTTTTGTGCTGCTATAACAGAATATCATAGACTGGACAATTTATAAAGAACAGATATTTATTTCTCATAGTTCTGGAGGCTGGGAAGTCCAAAATCAAGGTGGTGGCAGGTTTTGATGTCTGATGAGAGCCCAGTCCCCGCTTTGAAGATGCTGCCTTGAATATCTCATTCTATGCTAGAACTTGTTATGTGGCCTCAATCAGCTGTAAGGATGTCAGGGAGCAAACAGAGTATTTGGGGAGCACTCCTGTGTCCCACACTTCCAGCAGGAGGAACACTGTTGCTCACATGGCCGAAGAGTAGAAGAGAGTAAACCCAGTGGCAAGTCCTTTTTATAGCAGCATTAATTCATTCATGAAAGCAGAGCCCTCCTGACCTAAATACCTCCCATTCGGCCCCACCTCCCAAAGCTGTGGCATAGAGGATTAAGTTTCCAACACATGGATTTGGAGAAGACAACAACATTGAAACCACAGCGAATGGTAACCGACCTCTGTCCTCAAGGACAGAGTGACTCGACTCGATATATATAAAGCACTTAGCCCAATGCCTGGCACAGACCAAGTGCTCAAAAACTGTGGAATGTAGTTTGGCAACTCCTCAAAAAGTCCAACATTAATCTATCCTGTGACCCAGCAAGTCCACTCCGAGGTAAATACCCAAAAGAAATGAAAATAAAAGGCTGGACGCAGTGGCTCATGCCTGTAATCCAAGCACTTTGGGAGGCCGAAGCGGGTGGATCCCTTGAGGTCAGGAGTTCGAGACCAGCCTGACCAACATGGAGAAACCGTGTCTCTACTAAAAAAAAAAAAAAAAAAAAAAAAAGAAAAAATACATATATATGTCACACATGGTATGGTATGTGACTATCCACAGCAGCATGATACCTAACAGTCAAAAGTTGAAAATAACGCAAATGTCTATCAATGGATACATGGATAAACAAATTGTGGTATATTCCTAAAATGGAAAACTTTTCAGCCATAAAAAGGAATGAGTTCCTGGCACATCCTACAACATAGATGAAGACATGATGCTAAGTCAAAGAAGCCAGATAGAAAAGGCCACATATTGGATGATTCCATTTATACAAAGTGTCCAGAATGGGCAAATCTGTAGAGACAGACAGTCGATTA
Organism: Cacajao melanocephalus; assembly: GCA_963573385.1. NCBI lineage: Eukaryota > Metazoa > Chordata > Mammalia > Primates > Pitheciidae > Cacajao > Cacajao melanocephalus. The sequence goes on from CAUYLG010016980.1 coordinate 106,698, forward strand.
GAGCTTGCCTAGGGCGGGAGGGAAAAGGGAATGGGAAGTGATTACTTAATGGGTACTAGGTGTTCTTCCGGGGCAATAAAAACGTCTTGAAACTAGAGAGAGGGGTGGTTGCACAACATTGTGAATGCACTCTATGCCACTGAACAGCACACTTTAGAATGCTTAATTGCATGCTATGTAAATTTCACTTCTTTTTTTTTGACACAGAGTCTCACTCTGTTGCCTAGGCTGGAGTGCAGCGGTGCAATCTTGGCTCACTGCAACCTCCACCTCCCAAGTTCAAGCAATTCTCTTGCCTCAGCCTCCTGAGTAGCTGGGATTACTGGTGCCTATCACCACGCCTGGCTAATTTTTATATTTTTAGTAGAAATGGGGTTTCACTATGTTGGCCAGGCTGCTTTCAAACTCTTGACCTCAGGTGATCCACCTGACCCAGTCTCCCAAAGTGCTAGAATTACAGGCGTGAGCCACCATACCCAGGCCAATTTTTTTTTTTTAAGTTAGCTCATAGTATTCAAGAACTGCCCCCCTCCCTGGTCCAAACTCTGACATTTGCCACCCTTTCCAATCACACTTACTGCAACTGCCCCCCAACTATGCTTCAGGCTCTCCAAACTACAAATGCAAATGAGCCTAATATTAGGTTGGTGCAAAATTGCAGTTTTTGCCCCTGAAAGAATAGTTGCCACCACTACTAAGAACTCCTAGCGTCAGGCTATATGCTGAGTGGATTCTAGTATTCTTCTCAGTAACTGAGTCAGAGAGGTTAAGTCACTTGTCAGAGGTCATGCAGCTAGTAAATTAGAAGATGCTAGATTTGAACCCAGAACTGACAGATTGCAGAATCCAAATTTCTAACTACTGTGTTATTTATATTGCTTCTCCCCAAGGATCCTGTCTTTCACAATTGTCCCTTTGTTCAAGATGTTCCTTTGACCCAAGGTTTCTCAACTTTGACATTATTGAACACTGAGCTGGGTCATTCTTTGGGAGAGGCTGTCCCATGCATTGTGGGATGTTTAACAGCACCCCTGGTCTCTACACGCTAAATGTCGGTAATAGCCTCATTGTGACAATCAAAATGTCTTCAGACATTGCCAAATGCTGTCCGGGGGACAAAATCATCCCCCAGTTGAGAACCACTGCCTTGACCAAAAACCATCTCACTGCCAACCTATTGCAACAAACACGAGTGGTCCCCGAATACTCCATTTGCTCCTGTATATCCCTTATAGTTGATTGAGGCCATATGACAAGTATTAGCCAGTGAACTGTGGGTAAAAGTTATGTGTCATTTCTAGGTTGCGGCAATGAAAAGCCCACACAAGATTCTCTCATCACTCCCTTCTCCTTGGCCGTGATGACCAAGGAAGTCAAATATTCCATATGGCAAGTCTACAAAATGGTGGCACTTCCTTCAAGCTGAGTCCCCAAGTCACCATGTGGAGCAGAATCCCCACTGACCTGTGACAGACATGTAGGATTAGCAACAGTTAACTCTTGTGGTGTTAAGCTGCTAAGATTTGAAGGTCTGTTTATTACCACATCATAATTTAACTTAACCCTGGTTAAGACATATACCTTGCAAAACTTCTTCTTCTTTACTCTTAATCCTAAAGAAAAATTACTCTCTTCTCCTTTTGTGTTCTATGTCTTCTAAATAGTTCTATTGTTACTTTTATTGCAAGTTGTGTACATTTCTCGGGAGTCCTAATCTGTCCACACCCTCGTCACTGACAACCCTGTGGAAGTGGTGTGCTTCTGTGATTTAGTTGATATTATGTAATCGCACTCCACCTGCTCATAGAAATTCAGGATAGGAATAGATCTTTGATCGTAGGTGACTCAATCCATTCTTTCTCCCAGAAACCAGAAATTTCTCCCAAGAATGGAATGGATAAACCAAATATGGTACTTCCATACAACAGAATATTATTCAGTCCTAAAAAGCCAATTTCAGCCAGGTGTGGTGGCTCATGCTTGTAATCCTAGGGCTGTGGGAAGTAAGGCCAGAGGACAGTTTGACTCCTGGAGTTTAAAACCAGCCTAGGCAACATAGCAAGTTCCTTTCTCTACAAAAAAAATAAAAAGAAAAGGAAATTCTGACACAGGCTGCAACATGGGTGAAACATGAGACCATTATGTTAAGTAAAACAAACCAGACACAAAAGAACAAATATTATATGATTCCACTTACACACATAGTTAGAGTAATCAAATTCATAGAAACAAAGAGTAGAACGGTGGTTACCGGGGAATTAGGGGATGCGGAATGGGGAGTGAGTGTTTAGTCGGTATGGAGCTTTGGTTTTGGAAGATGAAAAAGTTCTGGAGATGGGTGGTTGTGAGAGCTGCACATCTATATGATGCCACTTAATGCCACTCAACTGTCCACTTAAAAATGGGCCAGGCATGGTGGTGCGTGCCTGTAGTCCCAGCTACTCAGGAGGCTGAGGTGGGAGGATTGCTTGAGCCCAGGAGTTCTGGGCTGTAGTGTGCTATGCCGATCGGGTGTCCATACTAAGTTCAGCATCAATATGGTGACCTCCCGGGAGCGGGGGACCACCAGGTTGCCTAAGGAGGGGTGAACCGGCCCAGGCTGGAAACAGAGCAGGTCACAACTCTTGTGCTGATCAGTAGTGGGATCGTGCCTGTAAACAGCCACTGCACTCCAGGCTGGACAACATAGCGAGACTCCAACTCTATTTAAAAAAAAAAAAAAATTAAATGCTAAAAATGGGTCACATGTGATGCTCACACCTGTCATCCCAACACTTTGGGAGGCCAAGGCACATGTATCACTTGAGGCCGGGAGTTCGAGACCTGCCTGGCCAATGTGGCAAAACCTTGTCTCTACTAAAAATATAAAAATTAGCAAGGCATGGTGGTTTGCACCTGTAATCCTCAGGAGGCTGAGGCAGGAGATCACTTGAGCCCAGAAGGCGGAGGTTGCAGTGAGCCAAGATCGTGCCACTGCACTCCAGCCTGTGTGACAGAGTAAGATTCTGCCTCAAAAAAAAGTAATTAAAAATGCTAAAAATTGTAAATTTTAAATTATGTATATTTTGCAATAATTTTAAAAAGTAAAATGAAAATAAAATTACATCTGTGCTCCTCTGAATTTTTCTTTTCATTTTTTTTTTTTTTTTGAGACAGGGTCCGGCTCTGTCACCCAGGCTGGAGTGTAGTGGTGTGATCTTGGCTCACTGCAACCTCCACCTCCTGGCCTCAAGTTATTCTCATGCCTCAGCCTCCAAAGTAGCTGGGACCACAGGCATGTGCCACCACACCCAGCTAATTTTTATATTTTTAGTAGAGACAAGGTTTCACCATATCAGCCAGGCTGGTCTCAAACTCCTGGCCTCAAGTGATCCTCCAGCCTCAGCTTCTCAAAGTGCTGAGATTACAGATGTGAGCCACGGTGCCTGGACTCTTAGGCCTCTTTTCTTTCCTTTTTTTATTTTTTTTTTTGAATGGTGTTGAGCTCTTGTCGCCCAGGCTGGGGTGCAAAGGCGTGATCTCAGTTCACTGCAATCTCTGCCTCCCAGGTTCAAGCGATTCTCCTGCCTCTGCCTCCTGAGTAGCTGTGATTACAGGCATGTGCCACCACACCTCTCTAATTTTGTCTTTTTAGTAGTGATAGGGTTTTACCATGTTGGCCAGGCTGGTCTCTACCTCCTGATCTGAGGTGATCCACCTGCCTCGACCTCCCAAAGTGCTGGGATTGCAGATATGAGCCACCTCGCCCAGCAGGCCTGTTTTCTAAGGGCACTAATCCCATTCATAAGTGCCCCATCCTCATGACCTCATCACCTTCCTAGGGCCCCAACCCTTAATAGCATCACACTGGAGATTAGGCTGCAACATATGAATTTGGGGATAACACAAACATTAGATATAGCAGGAGGGGAAAAGGAAAAGAAGGTCCTCTTCTTTGGTTGGCCAACAGACCCAGGTCTTCCAATAGCACACTGGGTTCAGCCAAGCGCTAAACACATTTAGCCTGCAGCACTTCATTCCAGCTGTAATGAAATTACATGTGTGTGCTTATAGGGAAAGGGAGCTGGTATGGTTTTGATTTATTTATACTCAGCTCCTCGGATGCAGTAGGGTAGTTGCTATTTGATGTCAGATCCTTTCTGCAAGGACTTTGCAGGAGCCTCATTTCTCTTTGGTAACAAGAAACCAAGTTAGCTCAGACTAAATTGTCTTGAAAGTCTGAGCAGGGAAGGAGCTCCAAGAAGTAACTTACTAAAGGAACGCATGCCCTCATCCAAGTAAGTATGAAATAAAGATCTGGTTCCCGGGACCCAAGGGCTTCCTCCAAAATTCAGGAACTCAAACTTATTCCTCAACATCTTTAGAGCCTTGTAGCAAGGGGTAATGTCAGAAGAAAGAGTAGAGACAAAAGACCTTTGCCAAAGACTTGCTATGACACCAGAGACTTTACAGATATCCTCTCAATCAAACTCTATTTTTCTGATAAGGAAAGTAGGCTCAGAGAAGAAAACAGAATGGATTAAGATGTTGAGGAGGAAGCCACAGTGGCTCAGGCCAGTTTTCCTGGTGATTGAGGTGGTGAGGCTACGTGTTCAAGGCCTGCCTGGGCAACATCGAAACCTCTTATCCGTTAAAAAAAAAAAATTAGGCCAGGCATGGTGGCTTATGCTTATAATCCCAGCACTTTGGGAGGCCAAGGTTGGCGGATCACCTCAGGTCAGGAGTTCTAGACCAGCCTGACCAATATGGTGAAACCTTGTCTCTACAAAAAATACAAAAAATTAGCCAGGCGTGGTGGCACATGCCTGTAGTTCCAGCTACTAGAAAGGCTGAGACAGGAGAATGGCTTGAACCTGGGAGGCAGAGGTTACAGTGAGCCAAGATTGCACCACTGCACTCCAGCCTGGGTGACAGAGTGACACTCTATAAAAAAAAAAAAAAAAAAAAAAAAAAAGGTATTAAGGAACTGGGCTTGAACCCAGATAGGGCTGATGTGTCTATATTATTTCAGTTTAACCCCTTCTTGCAGTTACTATTGCTGTGTAACAAATTACCCCAATGCTTGTGATGTAAAACAGAGCTTATTTTGTTATGCTCACAAACTCTCTGAGCCAGGAATTTTAAAAAGGCATAGTGGGTGTGATGCATTGAATTTCATCCTTTGAAAAAGACAGGTTGAAGTCCTAAGTCTCAGTCCTCCAAATATGACCTGATTTGGAAATAGTGTCTTTAGAGGAAATGGAATTAAAATGAGGTTTTTAAGGTAGGCCCCAATCCAGTATGACTCATGTCCTTATGAAAAGGAAAAATCAGGGCCAGGTGTGGTGGCTCATGCCTATAATTCTAGCACTTTAGGAGACTGAGGCAAGAGGATCACTTGAGGCCAGGAGTTTGAGACCAGCCTGGGCAACACAGTGAGACCCCAACCTCTATGAAAAACATCCTTAAAAAATTAAGCCAGGCACGGTGGCTCACGCCTGTAATCCCAGCACTTTGGGAGGCTGAGGAGGGTGAGTCACCTGAGGTCAGGCATTCAAGACCAGCCTGGCCACACGGTGAAACCCGGTCTCTACTAAAAAATACAAAAATTATATGGGCGTGGTGGCGCATGCCTGTAATCCCAGCTACTCAGGAAGCTCAGGCCTCCGATTCTCCCTGAGAATCTCTTGAACCTGGGAGGCAGAGGTTGCAGTGAGCCAAGATTGCACCATTGCACTCCAGCCTGGGCAACAAAGCGAGACTTTTCTTAATCTAATAATTAAAAAAGAATTAATCAGATGTGATGGCACACACCTGTGGTCCCAGCTACTTGGGAGGCTAGGTGGGAGGATTGCTTGAGCCTGGGAAGTCAAGGCTGCAGTGAGCCGTGATCACATCACTGCACTCCAGCCTAGGTGACAGAGCAAGACCTTGGCTCAAAAAAAGAAAGAGAATCAACACATGGGCTAGAACAGAATGTTAGGCATCACGTCTTTATACCCCCTTCTACCAGCCCCACTCTTCTTCAATCTGTTTTACATATTGGATTTCTGCACATGATTTTGCTTGAAGAGAGGTTTCTAGAGTTATAAAAGCACGTTTATTTTACAAGATGGAAGATTAAAACTGAATTCCAAAGAGAAGTAAGATTTGCCCAAGGACATTCAATGACTCAACAGAGGTCTTAAGAGAAGAAAGCAAGCTTTTTTTTCAAAGTGAAATCACATTTATTTATTTAATTAAAAATTGCAAACACTATGGTGAATGAAATTAAAGGCCTCTGATCACAAAGTTTGCACTGTAGGTTTGAAAAATAAAGACAATTAGATAATAAGTAATCCCTCATATAGTGCTGGTCACATAAGTTGGTACTACATTCTGGAGGATGGCTTGCCAATGTCTACACAAGCTGAAGACAGAAATATATTTTAATTATATTTGTGGTTAAATATCTACATAATTGCCCAAATTTATCTTTTTTGTTTTATTGTCCATTAAGTCCTGGGGTACATGTGCAGATCTTGCAGAATTGTTGCATAGGTACACATGCCATGTGATTTGCTGCCTCCATCCCCCCATCATCTACATTAGACGTTTCTCCCAATGTTATCCCTCCCCAAACTCCCCACCCACTGCTATCCCTTCCCTAACCCCTATCCCCCAACAGACCCCAGTGTGTGATGTTCTGTGTTCTCATTGAGAACACCCTGTGCCCATGTGTTCTCATTGAGAACATGCAGTGTTTGGTTTTCTGTTCTTGTGTCAGTTTGCTGAGAATGATGGTTTCCAGATTTACTCATGTCCCTACAAAGGACATGAACTCATCCTTTTTTATGGCTGCATAGTATTCCATGGTGTATATATGCCACATTTTCTTTGTCCAGTCTATTTGCAGATGACATGATTGTACATTTAGAAGACCCTATTGTCTTAGCCCAAAATCTCCTTAAGCTGATAAGCAACTTCAGCAAAGTCTCAGGACGCAAAATCAATGTGCAGAAATCACAAGCATTCCTGTACACCAATAACAGACAAACAGAGAGCCAAATCATGAGCGAACTTTCATTCACAATTGCTACAAAGAGAATAAAATACTTAGGAATACAACTAACAAAGGATGTGAAGGACCTCTTCAAGGAGAACTACAAATCACTGTTCAAGGAAATAAGAGAGGACACAAACAGATGGAAAAACATTCCATGCTCATGGTTAGAAAGAATCAATATCATGAAAATGACCATAGTGCCCAAAGTAATTTACAGATTCAATGCTATCCTCATCAAGCTACCATTGACCTTCCTCACAGAACTGGAAAAGATCACCTTAAACTTCATATGGAACCAAAAAATAGCCTGCATAGCCAAGACAATCCTAAGCAAAAAGAACAAAGATGGAGGCATCACGCTACCTGACTTCAAACTATACTACAAGGCTACAGTAATCAAAACAGCATGATACTGGTACCAAAACAGAGATATAGACCAATGGAACAGGACAGAGGCCTCAGAAGTAATGCCACACATCTACAACCATCTGATCTTTGACAAACCTAACAAAAACAAGCAGTGAGGAAAGGATTCCCTGTTTAATAAATGGTGTTGGGAAAACTGGCTAGCCATGTGCAGAAAGCTGAAACTGGACCCCTTCCTTATACCTTACTAAAATTAACTCCAGATGGATTAAAGACTTAAACATAAGGCCTAACACCATAAAAACCCTAGAAGAAAACCTAGGCAAAACCATTCAGGACATAGGCTTAGGCAAGGACTTCATGCCTAAAACACCAAAAGCATTCAAACATCCCGTGTTTTGGAAGAAAGAAAAGAAAAAAGAAAAAAAAACACCAAAAGCAGTGGCAACAAAAGCCAAAATAGACAAATGGGATCTAATTAAACTTAAGAGTTTCTGTACAGCAAAAGAAACAATCATTAGAGTGAACCAGCAACCAACAGAATGGGAAAATTTTTTGCAATCTACCCATCTGACAAAGGGCTACTATCCAGAATCTACAAAGAACTAAAACAGATTTACAAGAAAAATAAACAAAGAAACCCATTCAAAAGTGGGCAAAGGACATGAACAGACACTTTTCAAAAGAAGAGGCCAACAAACATATGAAAAAAATGCTCATCATCACTGGTCATTAGAGAAATGCAAATCAAAACCACATTGAGATACCATCTCATGCCAGTTAGAATGGTGATCATTAAAAAAATCTGGAGACAACAGATGCTCGAGAGGTTGTGGAGAAATAGGAACATTTTACACTGTTGATAGGAGTGTAAATTAGTTCAACTATTGTGGAAGACTGTGGTGATTTCTCAAGTACCTAGAAATAGAAATTCCTTTTGACCCAGCAATCCCATTACTGGGTATATATCCAAAGGATTATAAATCTTTCTATTATAAAGACACATGCACACGTATGTTCATTGCAGTACTGTTTACAATAGTGAAGACCTGGAACCAACCCAAATGCCCATCAATGATAGACTGGACAAGGAAAATGTGGCACATATACACCATGGAATACTATGCAGCCATAAAAAACGATGAGTTTGTGTCCTTTGTAGGGACATAGATGAATCTGGAAACCATCATTCTCAGCAAACTGACCCAAAAACAGAAAATCAAACACCACATGTTCTCACTTATAGGTGGGTGTTGAACAGTGAGAAGACATGGACACATGGAGGGGAGTATCACACACTGGGGTCTGTTGTGGAGGAATAGGGGAGGGACATTGGGGGGTAGGGAGGTTGGGGAGGGATAACATGGGGATAAATGCCAGATATAGGTGATGGGGGGATGGAGGCAGCAAACCACACTGCTGTGTATGTACCTATGCAACAATCCTGCAGGATCTGCACATGTACCCCGAAACCTAAAGTGTAACAAAATATAAAAACTAAAATAAAATAAATGAAAAAAATAAAGGAAGGTAATTGAAAAAAACAGAAAAACTCTAAGAAAAATATTGTGTGTGAGCACAATTTCTCTGTAGCATAATTTACATTTGTACAGCATGAGGACTGTAGTTAATAATATTGTATTATATACTGAAAATTTGCTAAGATGGTTGATTATTGACAATCTTATAAAACACACACACACAAAAGGTAAGTATTTAAGACAATAAATATCAAACATTATGTTATATACTTTAAATATTTAAAATGAAAATAGTCAATTGATATCATTTACATTATTAACAAGTATAAATTTCATAGTACCTTATTGGTGTTTCTTAAATTGTATCTGTTATTTTAAGTTTGTTATTGAAATAAAAAATAAGACCATAAAAAAATAAATAAATTAGAAGCACAAGTTAAGTGTCTTCTTTGAGGTTTCTTATTAAAAACAGGATTTGCCTTTTTAGTTTTTAACTACGGGAAAATGCTAATTTTCTCGCAATGGAAACTTTAACAATGCAATTACAGAAAAATAGTAAAAATAGTTTCCTAGTGGGAATACATGGAGGATATTGAAATAAAAACCCACTCATAGCATAAAATATCAGCTAAAGTATATGGATAATTAGGACAGAAACATTCCAGTGAAAGGCAGAAATAAGAATTTGGAAATAAGTTATTATCTAAGTCATTTTCTGGTCCTGGTGGCCAATGTGGTTTTTTCTATGTTGTTTAAATGATGTTGTACCAGAATAAATATGAGATTAAGGTTCATATCATCCTTCTGCTGCTAATAAACTAACTTTACAATGCCATTGTTCCTTCAGTTATTAAGTAGTCCCTCAGAAAATATCTAAAAGCCAAGGATGGTCATTATGAGCCATTTCTTCCCTAGAACAGTGAAGAATAAGTTGCTGTAAAGAAAAACCTTTTATAACAATTTATGTTGGGTAAACAAATTTTATATTTTAACAAGATTGGTTCCAAAAGAGTTCTGAGTCAGTAGAAGGCAGCCCCTACCTGGACCCCAGGCTCTGAGGACTGGTAAGTCAGCCTTATCATCTGTTCCCATCACCTTAAGCCAAGCCCCACTGTACAACAGAGTACTGAAAATGGAGAACGAAGTCATCCTCTAGAGCTACAAGCTTGGGCGCTGAGCCTCTTCCTATGCCAGTGGTGGCCCATGGATTATCTCTTCTATTCTCAGTTGTCCTGAGAGCATGGAAGAACTGAGTCTGGAGGGAGATTTCCTTTGAAACACAGCGCTCAGTGAGAGAGGACAGCCACCCTGTGGTGGGCTAAGCAGTGATGTCAGAAGTTAGCCTCTTGGCAGCTGAGTAAGTGGGGTGGGCTGTTTAATGCCTCTGAATCTATCTTCTCATCTGCAGAATGGGACTAATCATACTTAGCTTACACAGTTATTTAAAGCATCAAGTGAAATAGGGATGTAAAGTGCCTGGCACAGAGAAGACCCCATCATTGGTGGATCTGGTCACAACTCAGAGCAGCCCCAGATTCTCTTCATTCAGAGTTGAGTATCTCTCTCCCCTCTTAGCTCCTTTCCTCCTCCACTCAAGAAGAGAAAGGAGTGGCCATCACTACAGGCAGTCCAACTACAAACTGAGTTTGAGACTGATAGAAAGGAATTTCCCATAAATGGGGGCCAGCCAGAGCAACTTTCAGATCATTCTAGAGGAGCTGGCTACTCTGAGGCCAAAGGTCACTTGGTGGGACAGGAGTAGCTTTCAGTGGATATGAGCTCTGCTCAGTAAAGAAGGGCCGGGTCCATGGCCTGAGAGGATGGGCCCCTCAGGCCCACCTCTTTGAATAAGTGGCAAAAACAACCTGTAACATTCTTCCACTTGGCTGAGATGCAGAGGGCTTGAGTTATCCAAAAAGACCTTTGCTACACGCAGTGTACATTGCTGTCTGTCTGTCTGTCTGCCCATGTTTGTTTTCAGTGTCTTAGCATGCTGGCTCTGAGTTCATGCTGTGTGTTGTGTTTGGCAGGAGGAGGTGTTTTAATATCCTTGCTTGACTGGAACTATCTCAATGCTAGTGAATTCTATTATTTTGAATAAGATAAAGTATAGCCCCAGGTTTCTGCATAAGCACAGCACAGAATAGTTCAACTTTAAACTTGAGTTATCTAACTTAATAAATACTAAAATAACTGCATCTGGAGTGTTCCCCTGCAGGTTTCTGCAGCTCTGATCAACTCTTGGGCAAACCAAGCATGTCAAAATACATTGGATCCTTTGTCTTACCCATCATCTGGGAAGCTGAAATTGATAGCACATCCTTGCCCCTACCCTTAAGCTTCCTCTGTACATACCTGTAACCCAGCACCTTAAGTGGGTGAGACCAGTGAAGATAGAACAGTGATTTTAGTCAAAGTTTCTGTGACTTATGTTCAATCTACAAAGGATGTGATTACCTACCAGAATGAAATGAGGCTGAGTTTATTCATTCATTCACAATATCTTGCTGTATTCCATTTGTGCTGATATTTTGTAAACATGAGGGGCACAAGTGTACATGACATAATCCCTGCCTAAGGGATTATTCACAGGCTAGCAGAAGTGGCCTTTCTGGGAGTCCGAATGAGGGGAGTGGTCAATTGGAAGTCAGGAAACACTTCATGGGAAAAGCGGCTCTTTTCCAGGGTCAGGAGTTCAAATCAAGAAGTATTTTCTGATTTCCAGTCCTCATAGAATTGACCACTTCCTCGTAGGCTCAGAATTATCCTGAAAGCCAATGAGTGTAAATCACACTGTGACAACTTTGCTGCCTTGAATCATCAAAGTAGACAATGAGGATGACCCTAAATTCACTAGATAACTGAACAGCCACTGATTTTATGACATGTGTTCATCTCTAAAGTCAGCAAAAGTAACTCTGTTTTGAAATTTGACAACCTTGGCATTTCTAGCCAATTCTATTAAAGACCCATGTGATCACACTCCAGAAACAGAAGCATTTGGGAAAAAGCAGTATCTAAAATTACGCCCTTTGTATATTACTCTTCTCAATAGTGAAAATTAAGAGGTTGATTTTTAAAAAGATTTCAGGTTAGGATGAGCTGCCTGATATTAAGGGTAAGGAGGGATGGAAGATCAGGCATATCAATTCACTGACAATTAGTGTGATTTTAGAGGTACTTTATGTTTTCCCAAAATGTTTCTCACACCTCTACCTCCAAGTGATGACACCTGAGCTTCCACTGCTAGATTCTCATTTCTTTATCATAAGGTTTCATCCTAAATATAGCCATCCCTGCAGGTGTCTTTTATACTTCAGTGAAAATAAATTTATCAGATTCCTTCATGAGACTGCTGGCACCATGGCTGAAAAAGGGGTTGCTGCTAAGGTGAAAAGAGAGGAAGAAGAGTGACTTAGATAAAGGCTGGGGCACCACAACTTATTTTACTTGGAATTTGCTAAAGACTAGCGTTGATCACAGGTTAGAAACACGGAAACTCACAAATGAGAAATGGTGCCCAAGACCTGAGATCCTATAGTGCTACAAGACAATTTTGATGGTTTTGATAACCAAGACTAAGACACCCCACCCTTCTTCCCCTGTCTCAGCTTGTAGTCACATAAGAGTTTCTGGTCTAGAACCTATCAGTTTGCAGTAAGAGCCTGATGACATGGCAGGATGTCACCTGCCCCTATGGCACTCTGACAAAACAGCTACCATCACCGATCCTCAGTAAGGATGTTTAGAGTCAGATTTCACCTTTTTCTAGACAGGGTCTCACTCTCTTGCCCAGGCTGAGTGCAGTGGCATGATCACAGCTCACTGCACCCTCAGCCTCTCAGGCTCAAGTGATCCTCCCAGCTTAACCTCCTGGGTAACTAGGACAGCAGGTATGTACCACTATGACCAGCTAATTTTTGTTTTTATTTTTTGTAGAGACAGAGGTCTCATTATGTTGCCCATGTGGGTCTTGAACTTCTAGATGCAAAAAATCATCTCACCTCAGTCTCCCAAAGTTCTAGGATTACAGACACGAGTCGCTGTTCCAGGCTTCACTTTTTTTTAAGTTTTATTGTAACTTTGTGTTCCTTGTTCTCAGTTCTTATTGTTGTGCAAAGCACCTCATTTCTCAGTCCCCATCCACAGGCCAGTGCAGACCTGCCAGGGAAGGGGGTGAGTCAGTGTCTCAAAGCCCCAGTACAATCACCAAGGGAACCTTCCACTTCTACCTAGGCAGATATTTGTGCCTGCATGCATTCACTCAAAAGCACAGATTGAAGACTGTCTGTGTGTTCAGTCAAGTCCAGGATGCTGGCCTTGTCCTGTGATAGATATCAGAACAGTACACCCTGTTATAGGCTGTGCTTATAATTGTACTGGGAGAGAAGTCATCAATCTATGAAGAGTTGAGTCACAGTAGGAGGTAATGAGGGACTAACTAGCCAAAGAGAACGACAGCAGGTCAGAAAGAGATCCCTGTAGGCTGGAGGGGTTAAGCTCCTTGTATTTTCAGGGATCAAGGTTTACCACTGAGTGGATACTTAATCAATATTTGTTGAATAAGTGAGTGGATGAATGGACAAATGGAAGAATGATTAAATGATAAATAGATGGTTATTATGAAATGTTCCATGGAAGAGGTGGTTTTGAAAGTTCGCTAGGCTTTTGATATTATAGATGATGTCCTAGTTCATTTGGGCTTCTATAACAAAATTCCATAGCCCGAGTAGCTTATAAACAACAGAAATTTATTGCTGATAGTTTTGGAGGCTGAGAAGTCCAAGATCAGGGCAGCAGCATATACAATGTCTGATGAGGGCCCATTTCCTGGTTCAGAGATGGCACCTTCTTGCTGTGTCCTCACATAGTGGACGGGATTAGCTAGTTCTCTGGGGTGTCTTACAGGGTCACAAATCCCAATCATGAGGACTCCACCTTCATGACCTAATCAGTCAGCCTCCAAAAGCCCCACCTCCTACTATCATCACCTTGGGGGCTAGGTGTTCAACACAGGAATTTGAGGGGAACATAAACATTCAGGCCACTCCGGAGGAGAAGATGGAGGGCAGATCATCAAAAGCTCCTCTCCTCATGTTCCCCAGGACATTGAGCAGGACTGGGAAATCACCAACATATAGCAACATTCACACACCTGTGGCCAACTCTTAGCCCTGAGCAATGCTACAACTTTAACCTTGGTGGTAGAGTCCCACCACTGGGCAGACTAGAATTCAAAAAGAAGTGAGAGAAAGTAGAAAGGAAGCTTCTTGTTCTAAACACAACCTCCATGCCTTCGGGCACAGCCTCTTTCCCCAGTGACTTGTTCATCCATGGGGCAGGCTCACAGCCCAGATCACCAGGACTGCCTGTATCCATGGTTAACAATAAACAAACCAGAGCCTACTTGTATCAGCCACAAGTTGGGTATAAAAGTCAGTGTGAAATGGGAATTCAATAGGTTCTAATTTTCCCTGTCCCTTTCTGGTAGGCCCTGCCAGCTTTGGGCTTCCAATCTGAACCCTGACTTTTCCCCAAGTTGATGCACTTGATCCAGCCCTTAATACCAAGTACTTAATACTTCTAAGTACAAGCAACAGAACAGGCCTAGAGTAAGACTCAGTAAGCACATCCTGCCATCTGCTTTTATGACCTATGACAGGCAGCAAGAGGTATTCAAGCTGAAGACAGGGACAACATTCTCTTTTATATTCCCAGCACCTAGCCCAGTGCCTGACATAGAGTAGGCACCCAGCAAATATTTGTTGAATGAAGGAGGAAAGCAGCTCTGGTTCCATAGTGCAGGGCAGGTCAGTCCTCCTAAATCATAGTTTAGGTAACTGGACTTTGCCATTGCTCTGATCTGAGAACCTACTATCAAGACTGGGGTTCCTACTTTCTCTTGTACACCCAGGACTGAAATTTGCACTAGGACCCAAATCTGTCATCTTTTTCCGGGACAGCAAGTTGTTTGCACTTCTCAGACACTGCTTTTCCCAGATTACCTTTGGCCTGTCCATTGTGCACAGACTCTCAAATGCATACTCATTTTTTTCTCTGTTCCCAACTCTCCTCTTCGTTAGTTTCTATTCATGCTTCAAAGCTTACCTTGACCAGTGCCTCCTCTTGGAAGCCTACCCAGGTGTATAATGCATAATATGCCATCATATAATGCATACATATCTGTACTCATTCACTTGCACTGCAATCACTAGTCCACTTACCTCTTTTCCACACGCACACTTGACTGTGAGCAAAGAGAGAACAAGGATCATGTGTTCATCTTTGTATCCTCATCACATACAATAGTGCCTAGCACACAGTGTTCCATAAAAGTTTTAAAAATGAGTGAGTAAATGAATGAATGTCTTTATCTATCAGGATGGCCTAAGCTGACACTTGTCCGTGCTCTCTGCTCTGGATGCCAAATGTTGCCTCTCACCCTGACAATTCCCTTGCCTTGGACCTTGTAGTTCAAGTGCCTGACCCACTCCCTCTCCCTCCCAGTTACCGCTGTCCTGCCACAAGTGCTTTGCCTTATGTTGGTGAGTTACCTGCTACTGTGCCAGGGTAGGATGCCTTGTTTAGCATTTGCCGTGGTATGGTCCCATCAAATGCACGTTTAACTTTTATAAATTTAACTATATGGTCTCACTGCTTATGATTTCAGAATTCAATAATACACATTTCTACACAATTTGGCTCCTAAATATATGCCATCTATTTCATTTGCAACATAGAAACACCCATTTGTTCCAAGAGTAAAGATAAAACTGTTAGTTTTATTTAAAGATGATGGACTTTGCTCTGTAGTTTTTGGACAACTTAAAGGATTTTTCTAGGATAATTTTTATCTATAAAAGATTTTTACTTTATGCTCTGATTTTATTGTATTTTTTAAAAGTTTCATCTATATAATTTAGTATATACTTCCAAAAGACAAGGAGTCCTTATTAAACACAATCACAATACCGTCACCACAAACACACCCAACATAATCCCTTAATATTATCAAATGTCCTTGAATTTCTATACTTTTTTTTATTTTTAAACTTTTTCTAAGTTGGAAGTTTGAAGTGGGATCTAAATAACCCAACACTTTCAATTGATTAATATATCTCTTGAATTTCTTTTTTAAAAATTACACTTTGTTATTGTTGTAAAACCGCATTGTTTGACTTACAGTTTCCCATAGTCTATTGCATCTTCATGGTTTTTTTTAACATGTTACTTTGTTTTCTGTGTATCCTTTAAATTGGTAGTTAGATCTGGAAGCTTGATTAGATTCATATTATTGTAAAAAATACTATATAGGAGATGCTATGTTTCCACTAGGAGGTACAAGATATCTGGTGGTGTCCTTTTTTTGATCATTGATGATTGTTGTCTAGATGCATTATTTCATTAGGTTTTGCAAATTAGTGAAATTCTAATTCCATTATTTCTTCTTCATGTATTAACTGAAATACTTGTAAAAGGCAAATTTTTTTCTCCTCTTTTATTTATTTACCTTAAGCTACAGTTTTTTAGGAATGAATAAATAAATAAATACTTGATTTTTTTCTTTTACTTCCCAGTTTTAAATATAACAAGAAGGTTCTCTAATATTCTTTAGAGGGAATCAATGAAAAAAAGTTAAACTATTATTATATATGCATGGATTTGACACATTTGATGTATTTTATTCTATTGTGGTTATTATCTGTATTGATATTTCAATGATTTCCCCTTCACACAGAGGGAGACTATTTAATTGGCTCCTAGGTCTTTTTGCCTCTAGGTTTTTTTGGTGAGCTAGAAAAATCATGAACTTACAGAGATAATTTCATATTATTTGGCTGTGTCCCCATCAAAATTTCAACTTGAATTGTATCTCCCAGAATTCCCATGTGCTATGGGAGGAACTTAGTGGGAGGTAATTGAATCACTGGGGCCAGTCTTTTCTATGCTATTCTCATGATAGTGAATAAGTCTCACAAAATCTGATGTGTTTATCAGGGGTTTCCACTTTTGCTTCATTCTCATTTTCTCCTGCTGCTGCCGTGTAAGAAGTGCTTTTTGCCTCCTGCCATGTTTCTGAGGCCTCCTCAGCCATGTAGAACTCTAAGTCCAATTAAACCTCTTTTTCTTCCCAGTCTTGGATATGTCTTTATTAGTAGTGTGAAAACAGACTAATACAGTAAATTGGTACCAGGTGTTGCTAAAAAGATAGACTTGTTAAATGGTTTTAACAAAAATGCTGATGGTGACGTGTACAATAAGATTTAGGCTGAGGTGGTCTCAGACGGAGTTGAGGAACTTGTTGGGAACTGGAGCCAAAGTGACGCTCATTGTGTTTTAGCAAAGAGACTGGCGGCATTTTGCCTGGCCTTAGAGACTTGTGGAACTTTGAACTTGAGAGAGATGATTTAGGGTATCTGGCAGAAGAAATTTTTAAGCAGCAAAGCATTCAAGAGGTGACTTGGGTGCTGTCAAAGGCATTCCATTTTATACAGAAAGCAGAGCACAAAAGTTTGAAAATTTTGCAGCCTGACAATGTAACAGAAAAGAAAATTCCATGTTCTGAGAAGAAATTTAAGTCAGCTGAAGAAATTTGCATAAGTAACAGGAAGCCAAATGTTAATCCCTAAGACAATGGGGAAAATGTTTCCAGGGTATATCAGAGGTCTTCGTGGCAGCCCTTCTTATCACAGGCCCAGAGGTGTAGGAGGAAAAAATGGTTTTGTGGGTGGAGTCCAGGGTCCCTGTGCTGTGTGCAGCCTGGGGATTTGGTCATGGCTTCAGAAGGTGCAAGCCCCAAGCCTTGGCAGCTTTCATGTGGTGTTGACCCTGAAGGTGAACAGAAGTCAAGAATTGAGGTTTAGGAACCTCTGCCTAGAATTCAGAAGATGTATGGAAACACCTGGATAACCAGGCAGAAGTTTGCTGCAGGGGCGTGGCAAACTCACGAAGAACCTCATGAAAAGGCTCATGAAAAACCTCTGCTAGGGCACTGTGGAAGGGAAATGTGGGGTTGGAGCCCCCACACAGAGTCCCTACTGGGGCCCTGTCCTAATGGAGCTATGAGAAGTGGCTCACCATCCTCCAGACCCCAGAATGGCAGATCCATTGATGGCTTGCACTATGCACCTGGAAAAGCCACAGACATTCAATGCCAGCATGTGATGGCAGTCAGCAGGGAGGCTGTACCCTGCAAAGCAACAGGGACAGAGCTGCCCAAAACCATGGGAACCCACCTCCTGCAGCAGCATGACCCAGATGTAAGACATGGAGTCAAACAGATCATTTTGGCACTTCAAAATTTGACTGCCCTGCTGGATTTCGGACTTGCATGGGGCCTATAGTCCATTTGTTTTTGCTAATTTCTCCCATTTGGAAAGGTTGTATTTACCCAATGCCTATAACCACATTGTATCTAAGAAGTACTAACTTGCTGTTGATTTCACAGGCTCATAGTCAGAAGGGACTTGTCTTGTCTCAGATGAGATCAAGTTGAACTGTGGACTTCTGACTTAATGCTGAAATGATTTAAGACTTTGTGAGGACTGTTGGGAAGGCATGATTGGTTTTGAAATGTGAGCATATGAAATTTAGAAGGCACCAGGGCAGAATGACATGGTTTGCTTGTGCCCCCACCAAAACCTCAACTTGAATTGTATCTTCCAGAATTCCCACATGTAGGAGGAACCCAGTGGGAGGTAATTGAATCATGGGGACTGGGCCCCATGCTATTCTCATGATAGTGAATAAGTCTCATGAGGTCTGATGGGTTTATCAGAGGTTTTCGCTTTTGCATCTTTCTCATTTTCCCTTGCCACCACCATATAACAAGTGCCTTTCACCTCCTGCCATGATTCTGAGGTTTCCCCAGCCGTATGGAACTGTAAGTCCAATTAAACCTTTTTTTCTTCCCAGTCTCAGGTACATCTTTATCAGAAGCATGAAAATGGGCTAATACATACCTCCAGTTCAAATTTGAGACTACAGGGTTTCTACTCATTCTTATTGCTCTTATCTCCTACCTCTTACATTTCTCCCACCCAAAAATCTTGTTTCCCAATGACACCACATTATTGTTAATTTGCTTTATACCACATGATGCACATAGTCTTAGAATAACAATATTACCATCATAAATTACTAAAAATAATCTTTTTTTAGTGTTTTTATTAGTTTTTTTTTTTTGCTTCAGGGTACAGGCACATGACTAGTTTCTTTCTGTGTGTTTATGTTCCCAAATAGAGGCACATCGGATTCATTTGTTTTATTTTACTTTGGTTTTTAGACATTGCTTTTAAACATTTAATTCATGTTTATAATATTTAAAATATTTATAATATTTCAAACTTATGTTTACACAGAACATAAATTCAAAAAAGCCTAGCTTCTCCAGCCATTCTTATTTCCATCTGGTAACCAAAATTTTTAAAATGTTATGGCTTATACTTCAAAGCGTTAAATACAAACATATATTTATGTGTGTCATCCATTCCTGTGTGAAAGCTGAATGTTATCCATACTTTTCTTCACCATGTGTTTCTTTACTTAACAATATATTCTGGCAATCACGTCAAAGTAGTATGGTAGTATACAGAGAGTCCTCATTTTTTTATGCAGGTGCCTAGAGTTCCACTTATGGTCATAGCACAGTTTATTCAACCAGTCCTTTAGCAATGGATATTTGGGTTGTTTTCAGTCTTAGCTATTACTAATAGTGCTATAATGAATGACTTTGTGCATATATCTTTTCATAGGTGTATCTGTGGGACAGATTACTAAAAGCAGATTGTCAGACAAAGGGTAAATGCATAAATAAATTTACTAGATCTTGTCAAGTTATCCTCCACAGAGTTTCAACCTTTTGTAGATACAATAGAAATTTATGAGCATCTTCCCTGTAGAATTTCCAACAGAATTTGTTATTAAACTTGAATTTTTGCCAAACTGATAGCATGGTTAAATTTCAATTTTCTTATTATGTTTAGAATTGAGCATCTTCTCATAACTTAAGAGCTATTTGCACTGTTTTGGTCAATGGTCTATATTTCTAGCTCATTGTTCTATATGGTTGTTGGCTTTTTTACTTTTATATTTATATAAACTATTTATATTAATATAAATATAATTTCCAAATATTTTTCCTATTTTATCCATTGTCTTTTATTTTACTTATGATGTATTTTTCATATAAAATTTAAATTTTTAAAATATCACAATTTCTAACTTTTTCCTTAATCATAGTTAGATTAAGTTTTTATTGCTCTTAGATTATAGAGCAATTCAACTATGTTTTCTTTTGGTCCTTTTATTTGTATCATGCATTTGGAATTTATCCCAGTATACAATGTGAGGGATGAATTTAATTTTATTATTTTCCATGTGACGATAAAATTATCCTAACACCACTGTTTCTTGTTTGTTTTTTGAGATGGAGTTTTGCTCTTGCTGCTCAGGCTGGAGGTCAATGGTGCCATCTTGGCTCACTGAAATGTCCACCTCCCAGGTTCAAGCGATTCTCCTGCCTCAGCCTCCTGAGTAGCTGGGATTACAGGCATGCACCACCACACCCAGCTAATTTTTGTATTTTTAGTAGAGACGAGGTTTCTCCATGTTGGTCAGGCTGATCTCAAATACCTCAGATGATCCCCACCCTCCTCAGCCTCCCAAAGTGCAGGGATTACAGGCATGAGCCACTGTGCTCGGCCAACACCACTTTTTAAAAGGTTGACCTTTTCTCCCACTGATTTGAGATGCTGCCCTGATTGTGTTGTAAATATCCATATGCATTTGGATCTATTTTGAGATTTTTTTCATTTGTTCTATTAGTCTGTCTATTCATCCACTAATATCAAACCATTTTGGGTATAAATACTTTCCAGTACATTTTAGTGTCAAGTATGGCAAGACCAACTCAATACTCTTATTTTTCATACTTACTTATTTTCCCACTGAACTTTATAAACAAATTGTTTATGTTCAGAAAACAATCTGGCTGCATTTTATTAGCATTGCATTATAGGTATAAATGAACTTAGAGCTGACATCTTTATAAATTTGAGTCTCTGTATAAGAACATGGGGTATCTTTATTGTTCAGGTCTACTTTTATATCATTCAGGAGAATTTTAGAGTTTTTCTCATATAGATTTTGGACATTTCTTGTGAATTTTATGCCTAAATATTTTAAATTCTCATTCGTTATCATAAATGGGTTCTCTTCTTTCATTATGCATCTGGTTTATATGTATATATATTTGCTTTGATTTCATGTTAATTTTGTAACTTGCTACTTGCTAAATTCTTTTATTACTTTAATAGTTTTCCGTTTTTTACATTTTCTAAATATATAATCATGTTACCTAAAATTAAAGATACTTTTACTTCTTTACAAGTCCTATGCCTCTAATTGTTTTCTCTTGTTTACATTGATTACTACCTCTAACGTGGTATTAAATAGTCAAGTGCTTAAAACCTAACTAACATCAATGTCAGAAATGACTCTTCTATATTTAAAACAAACTCTGTCTCCAAGTGACACCTCTGGCAGTAAGATGCTCTCAAAGAGCACTACGTGGTTTCCAACAGATAAACCAGAAGCAGAATGCTCATATCAAAGCAGAGACATGGCTGCCTAGCCTAGCTACAGGCTACCAAACACTGAAGTTGTTCTTGGGTTTATTATTCAGTAGTTGTGGGTAACTTGGAAAAATGAAGGGAGTAAACCTCTTTAGCTATATCAATTTGCATTAGGTCAAATCTTTATAAAGTTACATATTCTATATCAATCAACTACTATTATTTATCTGATCAAACATTAACTGATATATGCATTGGTACTAAAAGTGCTACTGTAACAAAACTTAAATGTATAAGTCAGGAATCTCCAGAGCACAGGATTCAGAGGACATAAATATATAAGAGGAGATTTGTTATGGGAATTGGTCTATGTGATTGTGGAGGCCAAGAAGTCCTTTGATATGGCATCTTCAAGCTGTAAAACCAGAAAAGCCAGTGGTGTAATTCTGTCTGAATCCAAAGCCCTAAGAACCAAGGAAGATAATTATATAACTCTCTGTTCAAGGCCAAAGGCCTGAGGACCAAAAAGTAGTGGGGATGCTGGTGTAAGCCCCAGAAGCTGAAGGCCCAAAAACCTAAATGTCTCTCATGTCTCAGGGAAGAAGATGGATATTCCAGCTCTGAAAGAGAAAATGAATATTCCCTTTCTCTGCATTTTTTTCTATCTCTGACCTCAAAGTATTGAATACTGCCTTCCCATATTGGGAGCTCAGATCTTCTTTACTCAGTCCGTTGATTCAAATGCTAATCTTTTCTGGAAATCATCTCATAGTTACACCCAGAAGTAGGGTTTTACCAGCTATCTAGGTATCCCTTAAGCCAGTCAAGTTGACACATAAAATAAATCATCACAAGGCAGCCCCTTGTCAACTTGGCACCCATATGCATATCCTTAAAACATATTCAATCTCCAGATAAGATAATAACCTAACATTCATGATTTCACCTAACATGTTACAACTATTCATACAGCCAAAAATGCACTGATTGCTTACCTAGAAGAGGAAGCAGTCCTTGAGTGGTGTTTACTCTTCTCTTGATATTCTGTAGTTTAAATACTAAAATATAAAAATAGCAATACTTTAATACTCATATAATGTCAATACATCTTATGTTATATAATAAGGAAATAAGAGAGTAAAGAAAAGAAAGATTTTGCCTAACGTGTATATATACACACAAATGTATTTCTAAAAAAATAAAGAGGAAATACTCATGACAATTGTAGTCCTCATTTCTATAACTGGTCATGTGGTTGTAGCTGGTACTTATAACTACCATCTTCAACTACCCATTTTGTATTTTCTTTACCTCCAGCAAGCACCTCAGCTGGGTATGTTTCTTTACCTAGTGGGGTAACATAAACCTTCAATTACTGAGGGTCTGAGATATTCATAATCCTCCCTGGATGAGGTGGTTGTGGTTTTCATTGACCTTAATCACAAGGCATGGTAATACTAAGAGATACCCTAAAGGATCTCCTATATTCTGGAATATTCTTCCTTAACTCCACTGTGGAGTAGCAGTCCAGTTTCCCCTTGGTAGTCCAGATCAATACCCCAGCCAACATCATAACTTCCTTCTTGGGCCCTTTACTCAGAGGAATTAAGAACCCAAAGTAGCCAGGTGACAGTCTTAACTTCCATTTTAATGGAATCATTGTGTCTACTGGTGGAAGCATTCCTCCCTCTGAAACTATGACCCCTGAGACAGAAGAGCATAAGGTTGTAGGAACAGGAAGTGAAAGTTTTGCCAGCGGTTGACTACCGGTAATAGTGAGTGGTGCCACTCCCATTTCCATCCCTTGATCATGAATCTGTTAGTCCTGGCGATCAGAGAAATAGTACCATATATTGGATGTTGATTCAGATCATAGACATCTTCTAGAGAACCTTGCTCAAGCTCTGCAAAATACGCCGCCTCACTGGTGCTGTAACTGAGTCTTCAAAAGGCCATTTCGCTATTTTATCAAGCCAGTTGCCAACCAGTAAATTCCATGAGCATGCACTAACTGCTGCACTTCTTTGGCTGTGAAGTGAGCTCCTTGGTCAAAAGCAATGCCATGTAGAATAACATGATGGTGGATGAGGCATTCTGTAAGTCCATGGATGGTAGTTTCGGCAGAATCATTGCAATCAAGGCAGGCAAATCTATATTCATTTTAAGTGTCTGTTCCAGTAAGGACAAAACACTGTCACTTTCATGATAGAAGCAGTCTAAAGTAATCAACCAATCTTTGAATTGCCTGCCAAAAAAATTCAACACGGTTTAAAATACAAGAAAATCCAACACTCACAATATAAAATTCATTGTATCGTCTACTCTAATATTGCTAATATACAAAGAAATTAAATAAATTAAACAAATAAGTTTTGTCCCATAACTAGGACAAAAGTCAGCCAATAGACACAAAATTAGGAAAAATAGTGTTGATGAAATTAACAGGAAAGACACTAAAACAACTATTATAAATATGCACCTTGCTATGGACTGAAGGAATAATGACTTCACCTGCTTAATATGCAGATAATTTTCTGATTTTTAAAATCCATTTAAAAGATAATGGATGGTTTAAAATGAAATCAATAATATATTGTGATGTTTATAAGATATGTAAAAATAAAAAGTATGACAACAATAGCATAAAGAAAAGAGGTAAAGGGGAAGTAAATGATGGTAAGATTTTTAGAATATACATGAAGAGTGTAACATTATTTAAAAGTAGACTAAAATAAGCTAAAAATTTGTATTGTAAACCCTAATGTAACCACTAAAATAATAAAACAAATAGATATAGCTAATATCTACACCTTTCAATAGTGAAAAAAACATAAACCCTAAAAAAACTTACTAAATTTTTAAAACAAAGGGCTGGTGGCAAAAAATGGAAAACAAATAACAAGATGTTAGATTTAAACCCAAATATGTCACTAATTATATTAAATATAACTGATCTAAGCACTCCAATTAAAATGGGGGGATTGTAAGATTTGACTTTGAAAAAGCAAAATTCAGTTCTCAATCATCTATAAAATACTTACTGTACTATAAACACACTGATAAAAGTAAAAGAATGAGAAAAAGTATACTATGTAAACAACAAAAAATAAGGAATGTTGGAGTGAATACAAGAATGTCAGAAGGGAGAGAGATCCAAGATGGTCAATTAGCAGCAGCTCAGGATTGTAGCTCCCAGTGAAAGTGCAGAGAGTGAGTGGATGCCGCAATTTCAGACAAATTTTTGTTGCCCACAGACTGGGAGATTCCCAGCGGAGGAGCCACACAGGTCACCAGTGGGACTCTTTTGGCCTGAGTGGCTGCTTTGCTGGTGCCCCGGTGTGGCGCTTGTTGGTGTGGAGTATATGGGACTGGGTGCCCTTTTAGTCAGGCTTGGCTGGTCCCATCCCCACAAAAAAAAGAAAAACAGCAATTAGAAGCACTGAGGACTGAGATTTTCACAGCAAGCACAGCTGAACCCGAGAAGGCCCAGCTCTGTGGGGAAGGGGTGTCTGCCAAAGGAAAACTAAGAAACAGGAAAAACTTCATCACCAACAAGCCAGACGTCCACTTAGAGACCCAATCTGAAAGTCAGCAATTACAAAGACAACAGGTGGATAAATCCACAAAGGTAGGAAGAAATCAGTGCAACAAGGCTGAGAATGCCCAAAATCATAATGCCTCTCCTCCTACAGGGGATCACAGCTCTTCATTAGCAAGGGAACAAGGCCTGATGGAGAATGAGTGTGATGAACTGACAGAATCAGGCTTCAGAAGGTGGGTAATAAGAAAATTCTGTGAGCTAAAAGAACATGTTCTAACTCAATGCAAAGAAACTCAGAACCTTGAAAAAAGATTTGATGAAATGCTAACAAGAATGGACAACTTAGAGAGGAATATAAGTGAATTGATGGAGCTGAAAAACACAACATGAGAACTTTGTGAAGCATGCACAAGTTTCAACAGCTGAATTGACCAAGCAGAAGAAAGGATATCAGAGGTCAAAGATCAACTCAATGAAATAAAACAAGAGGGCAACATTAGAGAAAAAAGGGTAACAAGGAATGAACAAAGTCTCCAAGAAATATGGGACTATGTGAAAAGACCTAATCTATGTTTGATAGGTGTACCTGAATGTGACGAAGAGAATGAATCCAATCTGGAAAATACTCTTCAGGATATTATCCAGGAAAACTTCCCAAAACTAGCAATGCAGGCCAATATTCAAGTCCAGGAAATACAGAGAACACCACAAAGATATTCCTCAAGAAGAGCAACCCCAAGGCACATAATCGTCAGATTCACCAGGGTTGAAATGAAGGAGAAAATGCTAAGGGCAGCCAGAGAGAA
>CAUYLG010016981.1:0-83498 GCA_963573385.1 Cacajao melanocephalus
TCCCTCCCTCCCCTCCTCATTCCCCTCCTACTTCCCTCCTCCCTCCCCTCCTCTTTCCCATCCTCCCTCCCCTACCTCTGGTGGGAAGTGGACATCCTGTGCTGAGCAGGAAGCACAGTGCCACCCTGTCTTGTGAAAATAAGGTAACCCAGCTTGTGCAGAGCCAGGCCCAGAGGTGAGGAGCGGAGTGGCTGGGGCTGGCAGTATGGTGTGAAGCGGCCAGAGCAGCAATGGAGAGGCAGCACTCCTCCACTCAGGCTGCAGTGCAACCTCCACCTCCTGCGTTCAAGCGATTCTCCTGCCTCAGCCTCCAGAGCAGCTGAGACTACTGCTGGCATGCACCACCACACCAGGCTAATTTTTGTATTTCTAGTAGAGACGGGGTTTCACCATGTTGGCCAGGCTGGTCTGGAACTCTTGACCTCATGATCTACCTGCCTTGGCCTCCCAAAGTGCTGGGATTACAGGCCACCGCACCCAGCCTCTTTTGCTTCTTAAGGGAGGAGTGTGATGGGACGCTGGCTGCAGAGGCATTATGATGTGCATAGGGGAGCCTCAGGCGCTGACCACCCTCTGGCTCCGGGACCAGCCACTGCTTTCCAGATGGCTCTGCCCATCTGTAAGTCCCCCACCTTTAGGACAGACCTCCCCCAAGAGCCTAACAGGGCAGCAGCACGTCTCAAACATACACGTGTGTTTGCGTTTCCTGGAGGTCTTGTGAAAATGTGGACTTCGATGCAGGGATCTGAGGTGAGTCTGAGGATTCCATCTCTAAGGAGCTCGTGGGAGAGGCTGACGCCACACTGTTCTGGGGAAGCCCAGGCACCGGGCGCCCACGTTGCTGTGATGGGCATCTCACCCCGTCAGTGCCCCGATGGAGTCCTGTTGCTGGCATGGGTGGGTGTTATTTCTCCAGCCAGCCAGATCTGCCTGAGGCAGGAGCCTCCCTTGCACACCTGGAAACCTGATGTCACTGCGGGGTCCTCACGGGACGCCAAGTGGCCTCTGCAGGAAGTGCTGGGGACTGATGGAGGGCTCATTTGCCTCGCCAGCAAGTGAGTCACCGTCCACCAACGGGCCAGAAACTTTGAATCCTCAGGAGAAACTGGGCCCAGGAAGGAGCTGCAGCCACAGCCCCCAGGCCTCTGCTCCGGGAAGGAGGCTTTGGTGGCGGGGGCGTCATCCCACCTGCATCCCGAGTGCCATGACCTGGTGTGCTCCAGGTGGCCTGTGCTCCCTGGGCCACCAGACAGCCTGGCACAGTGAGGCCCCTGCCAGCAGCTGGCAGCCAGCAGGGCTGGCAAGGGCCTGGCACACAGCGATAATCCTGGCCTGCTGTCCCCAGGGAATTAGTGCCCACTAATACCTCCTGCTCCCCAGCGCGGCCCTCGGCCTGACCTCGCCACCACAAATAGCAGTGCGCCCGAGCCCGAAGCTTCATCTTTAAAAATTAATCCAGCTCAGAGCAGAATTAAGGAGGACATCCCTTTAGACAAAGGTGCCCAAGGTTGGTGGGGGACAGGGCTGGCTGGGAGCAGCAGAGCACTGGTTCTCCTGTAAATAGGGCCAGGAGCTTTCACGGAAGGGAAGAGACAGCACCTTCTTCTGCAGGCTCCCGGCCACTGCGGAGGGAATGGGTGTGTGAAGGCCCAGGGAGCTGGCTTATGGGAGAGATTTTATTGAATGAGGGAGCAGAGTTTGGCCTGGAAAAGGCCCGTGGGGAGCGGTGGCGGTGGGGGGGACAAGGGAGGAGTAGGCCAGCTGGGGTCAGGCTGGGGGTCGGCGGGGCTGCTGTCCTCACCTGAAACCAGTGGGACCCCACAAAGGCTCTCCCAGCCTCACTCTGCCCCGTGCTGGGCCATGCCCAGGGTCTGCAGCAGGGCGAGGGGGCAGTGCTGCCAGTGGAGGGTAGGTGGGGCTCGTGGGCCCCAGGTGCCAGTGGTCTCCCAGAACAGAACGTCCTGCCCTGAGACCTGCAGAGTCCACAGACCTGGTCTCTGTATCCAGTCTGGCTCCCACCCAGGGCAGCCGTGGGGCTGAAGCCATCTCAAGCCTGCACCCGCTGTCCTCTGGACAGAGACCCTGCGGCTGGGCTGACCTGCATCCACTGTCCCTGGCTGCCTCTTGGACATCTCAGCCAGGCCTGGATGGAGCTGTCTCCAAGGGGCCCCTCTGCCCTTTAACAGAGGCAGAAGCAACATCACTGGCACTTGGCACCACGGGCGGGACCTGTGAGACCCCAGAGTGGGGAGGAAGAGGCCAAAAGAAGGCCTGTGGGAAAACCGTGCCCACTCCCAGCTGTTCCCCTCCCCTCTCCCCTCCTTGCTCTTCCCTCCCCTCCTCCCTCCCCTCTCCCCTCCTCCCTCCCCTCCTCCCTCCCCTCCCCCCTCCCCTCCCCCATCTGCATTCCAGCAACCAGCTGCCCTGACCCTGCAGGCCTCTAGCCTGGGACACCCCCTTCCTTCCTACACAACCCCAAAGGCATCTGGGGTCCAGGGTGGGGAAGGAAGCTTTCCAGAGAGCCGACAGCTCTGTCCATGGGGAACCCAACTCTGCTGAGCAGGGGGCTTGTTCCCATTTCTGAGACTCTGGGAATGCCTTCAGCCTCTAATGTGAACAGGAAGGAGGGCTATGTCTTGCTCGTCTGCCTTTTTCAAGAGCAATTTCTGCCCCGTATGTGTGTTTTGGAAACCACCTTGTGTCCTCACTCAAAAGCAGAGAGCAGAGCTTTGTAGATGAGGCAGGCCCTTGGATATGGGCTAGGACCAGGCAGCCTGCAAATGGATAGTTGGGGGAAGAAGGGAGGTGGGAGGGAGGAGGGAGGAGGGAGGAGGAAGGGATGAGGAGAGGGAGAAGGGGAGAGGGAGTGGTGAGGAGGGAGGGAAATGGGGGAGGAGGGAAAGGGAGGGAGGAAAGAGGGAGGAGGAGGGAAGAGGAAAGAGGAGGAAAGGAGGAGGGCAAAGGAGGGATGCGGGCGAGAATCTGGACATTGCAGGAGGAGACCAGGGGATTCAGGCCTGGTCCACACCCCTACCTGCCTCTCACTGGCTCTTTCAGTGCTGAGGGCCACATGACAACACCCCTGTACCCCAGGTGGCTGAGGCCAGTCCATCTCCCTCTTGTCTTTCCTCTCCCTCCCTCCTGCTTCTCTCTTTCCTGCCCCACCTTTCCCACCTTGCTCCCCCTTCCCTCGAAGCACCGTGGTCCCTGGGATGCCATGGGAGGGCACTGGAGGCTGGGGGTGCGACTCCCCCTCCCTCCTGCCAGGGGTTTTTGGAGGCGCCTTGGAGAGCGCAAACACTGCAATCCTGAGAAGAGTTTCGAAGTCGCTGAGGGCTGTGGCTCAGGAGTGACTTACACATGCTCAAGATGTCCTCGCTCATTTTCTTTGATTACGCTTTGATTTAAAAATCCAGGCTCATTAGATGCTGCAGAAAGAACTCTTTCCATAATTTAACACCTCTTTCTATGAGCACATGAGTGAGAGATGCACCTTTATGTGCAGGTGCAGGTGTGGGACCTTGGAGGGCCGGGCTCCCTGAGTACCACACTGGCCTTGACGACCATATTAATTTGGAAAACAGGTCATTGGAAATTAAATTGCTTAAAATAGGTCACCAATTATAACTCTGAATTCTATTAAAATGAGAGCATCTGAAATCTTTATTAGTTTATTGTAATTAAAGGCGTTGAATGATTGCTGGTTCTGTTTTCATCCCGGCACCTCCTCAGGTGGGTCTCCATCCCCCGGCCCCTTGACTCAGAGCCGTGAGAATCGTTTCATCACTGAAGTCCCAGCAAGATGGAGGACAAAGGAATAATAAACACAAATTTTAGTCATTATTAATCAAAATAAGAAAAAGTTTTTCCCATTAGCAAAAGGGCCACTAACTGGCCCCTCCTCTGGCAGGACCCACCCTGTGCAACCTCAGTTCTGTCTCAGAGCCCCAGGGCAGGGCCAGGAGAGCTGGGGTGGGGGGTAAAGACCCAGCGACCTCAGCTTTTATTCCTCAGCAGCCTCGTTTTGCAGGTGAGGTGACTCAGGCACAGAGAGGCTAAGGAACAGGCTCAGGGTCACACAGCATGTGTGCGAGGAGCTGGGGTCTGAGTCTGGCCACCTGGCTCCCAAGTGTGTGCCTTGACCCCTCACTGTCATCCAAAAGAGAATTTGCAAGGGTGTCCCTCCAACGGTCCTGCTCACGCCCCAGACGGGACAGCTCAGTGTGTGGGTCCGGCTCAGCCACCTCAGCCACATGGGGCAAGCTGGCTTCCATTCTCCCCAGAGAAGGAAGAATTCCCCAGGAACCCGCCTTCCTGGGACACAGCCGAGGCCTCCTCCATGGAGGGGCAGGGGGGCTGCTTCTGGGGAGGCCGAAGCCCAGGATGTGAGGGGCGCTGAGTGAGCCTCGGCGTCCACGTCCTCCCAGGCTCTGGGTCACTTCAGCCACACTGAGCACAGGCAGGACTCTTGCGGGCAGAGGACCGAGGCCACCTCCACCCCGCCCTTGCCCTCTGGGCCCCCAGGATGGGTCTTCTCCCAGGTGGTGGAGGAGATAGGTGGGCAAAGTGGGTCCAGCCCACAGTGGCAATCGGGGAGGTGGTGCAGCCCCCTCAGGCGGCCCCTCACCATCCTGCCCAGGGCTGGCTCTCCTCTCTCAGCCTGAGCTGTCCCCCAAGCACAGCCCCAAGCTCCTCCCTGACACAGCGTCAGAGCTGATGGCCTGAGATTTGCCTGAGGAGCGGCTCCAGGCGGCTCAGGTGTGCCGAGCGGGGAGCACCCCAGGGAGCAGCGGAGCAGGGCGTGTCTAGTACTTGCTGGGGAAGGAACTCTCCTTAGTCCCCTGGTGGACGACAGTGAGGACTCGGAGCTGGGTTCAAATCCTGCTGTGTGACCTTGGCCAGCTCTTGACCCTCTCTGTGCCTCAGTCTCCCGCAGTCCCGTGCTTCCTGCTGGGTGTTCCTGGTTGTGTTTTTCCAGCTGCATCACAATCCACAGCCCAAACACACTCAGCTCCGAGGCTTGCTCAGCCTCCTAGCGGACCACACTGAGAATCCCTGTCGGCCTGCGGGAAACGGAGGAAGGCTGTGGGGCCTCCGCCTGGGCCTCCCGGGAGGCATCTGTTGTGTGCTCTGGGCCCCGGGAGTCGGAACCCGAAAGAACACCTGCCTCTGGGCCTCTGAGCCTCCCAGCCTAGGAACCCCGGCACGGTTACCCACCCGGCCTCCCTGGCTCCATCTGTCTTGGAAAAGAAGCCTTCACTGGCGGAGCTTCCACTGCTGCACCCGGCACTGGCTTAGTCATTCTCCCTCCAGCTGACCCAGCTGGCCTTTGAAGCTGGTGGCTGGTGTTACTGCAGAAATCATTTTTCACTTTATTTTGAACAAAAGGACATGTCGCCGAATGGGCTCCTTGCTGGTGGGATTGCACTATTTTTATTGCGATTTAGCTCCGTTGTGTGATCCTGAGTGAAAAGCACACCCTAAAAATAAGTAAGTTTCTTTTAACACTCGCCCTTAGGTCGAGCAGCTCGGGGTGATGTGCTTCCATCTGGAGCGCGGTCGGGGTGTGTTCCTCCTGATGCCAGCACCACCCCCAGCCCTGCCCGCCTAGCTATCTCTGGTCCCCAGGCCTCCATGGGCGGGGAGGGTTCCCTCCGAGGGGCCCCAGAGCCCAGCAAACCACTTTCCTCCCAACCGTGTTTCATGCTGAGATTTTCTCAAGAAACAGGGCCCTGGGGCATGGCTCTCAGGGAAGCCTGGGTGGATGGCATGGGGCTGGGCTTTGAAATCCTTTTCCAGACAGCATCTGGAGGGGCCAGACCGGTAGGGTGGAAGGGACCCTCTTCTTAAGGTCCCTACCTGGAGACCCCTCTCTGCCCAGCACACCCCCTGCCCCTCATCCAGCTGGGGCCGAAGCCCAAGGGGAGGTTTGGGCACAGCAGGAGGAGTGGAGCTGCAGGCCTGGGTGGTGGTCGCTGCGTCACTGTCATGGTCCCCAGGGCACTTGTCAGGAGCCAGTCTCCAGGAATCCCCTTCATGAATCATGCTGAGGGCACCTCCCTCCAGCCCAGGCAGGGTGGGCGGCACACACATGCCCACTTCCCAAGATGGCCACAGACACACCTATGGGTGCCCCCAAGTGCTGGGAGCCAGAGTGAGGGTTTGGGCACAGGGATGAGGAGGTGGGTGGCCTCGGGTGGTTGCAGGGGTGGAGGCGGGACTGACGTCTGTGACACCAGCACCCCCTACCCCTGAGGCTACAGGCTGCCCCCCACTTCAGCCAACCCAGGAGAAGACCCCTGTGTCCTGACCTCAATGTGGCCCGCTCTGCCAGGGGGACATCAAACTTGGGACCGAGAACCCCTTTTCCCAAAGCATCAACACCCCCCACATGGAAACCCTCCCCTGCTCTGGCTCTGACCTGACCTGGGAAGAAACTCCCTCCAGTCACATCCCACCCATCAGGCCAGGCCAGTGTCTTGAGGGCTGGAGAGGGGCACCTTGTCTGAGACTGGAGGCGGGGTCACTCTGAGAGCCAGCCTGGCTGGACTCCGACCGCTCCCAGCACCTTCAAGCTCGCCCGGCCTGCAATTGGCTGGGCATGGGCTGGGCCGGGGTACTCAGGGTCACAGATGAGGCATGGGGGCTGAAGCCACAGTCCCATCTCAGGCTGTGGGATCCTGCTCTGGCTCCACTGGGAGACCTGGTGGCTTCACAAGCCCCACAAGGAGCCTTGCAGGGCAAATCCCCTCCTAGATGCTGCACCCACCTGGTTTCCCTGGGGTATTCCCCTGACCGGTGCTCCCAGCCCCTCCTGACCCATAGCCACCAGCACGCTGGGTTGCCTCCACTGCAAGTGCCTCCTCCTGGGGCAGCCCTTTTCTGCCCGGAGCTGCTCAGGGCCCTGCGTCTTCCTGGCCCCTTCCCCAGGTTGCTGTCATCCCATGTGCTTGGTCTCCTGGTGGGGAGGGGTCTACCACCCACCACCCTCCCAGACGCGCAGCTGGGGGACCACATGGTTCCTGCTGCACCGCATGCAGCTCAGTGCCCGGCACACTGTGGACTCCTGGTGTCCTTGGCTGGTGGCTGCATCACTGTCATCACGTCTTACATGGCTTCTGCCTGTGTCTCCATATTGCCATTCCTTATAAGGACAGTTACTGAATTTGGGCCCCTGCCCAATCCAGTGTGACCTCATCGTACCGATAACAACTGCAAGGAGTCTGCTTCCAGCCAGGGCTCCCCTAGCAGCCCTGGGGGTCGGGACGCTGACATTTTGGGCACATGATTCAGCCCAGGACAGACAAAAGGAGCTGTGGCTTCTCCCCAAGCCCCCTGCGCCCTCTCCAACCTTGAGGGAGTCTCTTTGTCATCTTTTCTTACAAAAACACACCAAACCAAAAATAGCTGCCCTCCTCTGAATCTCTCATGCTTACGTCTATTTCTAGTTGAGCCTTGTTTGTTCCAGACCTCTGTCCGCAGGGGACATGCCAGCTGTGGGGGCTCAAGGCAGCCTCTGTCCCCACAGCCACGGGCTCATCTGCTTTCCTGTGCATGCCAACCGGAAGGGACCGGCACATGCTGGGAAGAGCTGTGTGCACCGCGGTCTCGAGCCCAGCTGCAGACACAGAAATCTCAGGGTGGGTCAGCCGTCGGGTCCCTCACATCAATTCTGTCCTGCGTCTTCATGATGTCAAAACGCCCAGATAGGCTGGTGCGGTGGTTCGTGCCTGTAGATCCAGTGCTTCGGAGCCCTAGGCAGGAGGATTGCTGGAGGCCGGGAGGGTGTTCAAGACCAGCCCGGGCAACACAACGAGACCCTATCTCTTGAAAAAAACGAAGTAAAAATTAGCTGGGTGTGATGGCACCTGTAGTCCCAGCTACTCAGGAGGCTGAAGTGGGAGGATGACTTGAGCCCAGGAGGTGGAGGCTGCAGTGAGCCGTGAATGTGTCACGGTACTCTAGCCTAGGTAACAGAGTGAGACCCCGTCTCAAAACAAAGGAACAACAAACAACCCCAGGTGGACAATGAATTCCTCTGGCACAGCCCAAGTCACTGGAGAGCTGCCAGATCAATACACAAGTTAAACATTCCTGTCCGTTGCTTGGGACCAGCAGACCAGGTTCCTCTTGTGCCAACAGAACACGAATGCAGGTGCAGCAAATGCCAGCGCAGAGCAGGCTGCTGAGGAAACAGATACTGGGACTGGTGGCCTCAGTGCCAGGCTGTGAGTTCCCGGGAAGACCCAGACGCAGGAAGCAGCCTTGTCCCGAGCTGCCCGGGACCTGGAAATGGAAGATGCAGCCAATGGGAGGTGGGGGCCTCGGAGGGTGAGCTCTGGACCAGCTGGGGGGTCCTGCCTGTTATCTCGTAGCTCTGGAACCTGGAGCGGGGCCAGCAGCAGCACAGGCCATCCATGTGAGGTCAGGCGGGGCCACGTGTGTGCCGCATTCAGCTCAGTGCTCGGCACGTAGCAGGTGCCAGGTGATGCCAGCTGCTGTCCCATCAGAGACACCAGGATGGCCGAGCGTGCGCTCAGGACCACTGATGTCAGAATCAGCAGCACAGGCCCCGGGGGGCTTCTCATGGCCCAGGCAGTCCCGGCAACCCAAACACGCGTCAGCAGAGGAATGGAGGTGCACATGAGGCCTGCCCGCATCACGGAGTATTATTCACCTTAAAAATGAGTGTGCTCAGACACATGCTGCATGCGGATGAGCTTGAAAAGATGATATAACACGGAAGAAGCCACACGCAAAAGACCAATGACTCCATTGACCAGAGATGCATGGAGCGGGCAAATCCACAGAGGCACAAAGTGGATTCATGGCTGTCAGGGCCTGGGAGGGGTGCAGGGCTGCTACCGGAGAAGGGGATTCTGAAAGCGCTGTTATGTTGGCTATGATGGTAGTTTCACAGCTCTGAGTATAACACACACCATTGAATTATACGCTTTTATTAAGTGAGTGTGGTGTATGGTAGGTGACTTATAATCTCAATAGAGCAGTTAAACAGTAAACATACACATGTAGAAATACAAAAAAGAAAAATGCAGACAATAGAAATAGAACTTGTCATGATACAGATGTTGACATTAGCAGACAGGAGTTTGGAATGCATTATAAATATTTTTGAGGATATAATGAGTGAACAGATGGGAATTCACTGTGCAGCTTAGCAGCAGAAGAAAGTATCAGTCTATGTGAGGACAGATCAATTGAAATTATCCAATTGGAAGAACAGAGATAAAGAATAGCACCTTAGTGACCTGTGGGGATAATATATGTTATATGTTAATATGTGGAACTAACATATAAAGTGGCCTAATATATATGTAATTATAATCCCAAAAAGAGAAGAGAGAGTAAGGTAGAAAAAAATATTTGAAAAATGAATAGCCAAACATTTCCTAAATTTGGTGAAAAATATTAGTGCACAGGTGTAAGAAACAGGACAAATAGAAAACCAAACCCAGGCACATCACAGTAAACTGCTACAAACTGAAGATAAGGAGAAAATCTTAAAAGCAGTCAGAGAAAAAGGACACATATGCACAGGGAAACATGGCTGATTCTCGTTTTAAACAATGGATTCCTGAAGACGATGGAATCATACCTTAAACATGCTTAGTTTGAAAAAAAGCTTGTCAAGCAACATATTCAATAAAAGCTATCCTTCTTAAATGAGGGTTAAACAAAGACATTTTGAGTTTTTTTAAAGCCAAGAAAATCCATTGCCAGGAGACATAAACTATAAGAAAAATTAAATAAGTTTCTCCAGGCTGCAGTGAAATGAAACCAGATGTAATTTAATATCTATAGGAGGAGTGAAAAGTGTGAAAAAGGTAAACATTTGAGTCCATAAACATCGTCAAATTTATAATGTGTGGAAGTAAGTGTATTTGTCAACAATAGCACAGAAAACAAGGGGTGAATAAATTGAACTGCATTGTTATAAACTTGTTTATATTGTATGCAAAGTGATTCAATATTACTTGTAAGTGGTCTGTTACAAGTTAAGAATGCATGTTGTAGCTCCTACAGCAACCACTAAAAAAAGTCTTATTTATAATAAGTCAATAGAGGAGATAAAATAGAATACCAAAAAACATTTTATTTACCTAAAAGAAGATAGAAGAAGAACACAGGATCAAAAACCATGTGGAACAAAAAGAAAACAAATAGCAAGATGGTAGACTTACACTGAACGATTTCCTAATCACATCGTGTGGATAGACTGTACCCTCGAGTTCAGAGGCAGAAATGGGAACACTGGGTCAAAAAAACAGGACCTGACTGTGGGCTGTGCACAGGAGACACACACTGAAGACCCAGGGAGGTGGAAAGTTCCAGATGGACAGGTGTGTGATACAAACGGTGGGCACAGGAAAGCCGGGTGGCTGCATCCACGTCAGACAATGTGGGGCTGAAGACAGGCAGCATCAACAGAGGTAAAGAGGAATATTTCACATCGGAAAAAGGCTCATTTCATCAGGACCTCAGGCATAAATATGTAGCACATAATAGCAGAATTAAAAAATGTGTTAATATGCAAAATTGACATAATTAGAGGGAGAAATAGACAAACTCACAATCATAGTTGGAGATTTTAATACTTTTCTCTCAGTCTTTGATACAAGTAGACAAAAAATTAGTAATAAGATATGAATAGTACTACCAATGAACTTGACCTAATTGGCATTAATAGAACCCTACACCACACAGTGCAGAATACTCATTTTTTTTCAAATATTTGGAGAATTCACTAAGACGGATCATATGTTGGACTTTAACATAAGCCCCAATACATTTCAAAAGATTGAAATCTTTAAGAGTATATTCTATTATTATAAAAGAATTAACTTAGAAATTTATTTGATATTCAGGAAAGCCCTCAATATTTGAAAATTAAGCAATGCACATCTAAATATCCCATGGGATCAAGAAAAGACCATAACAAAAGCCAAAAAAAATTTCTAGTGAAATGAAATAAAAATAAAATATCAGAATTTGTGAGATACAGCTAAAGCAGTGCTCTCAAGAAAGCTTTAAATGTTTATATTAGAAAAGCAGAAAGGTCTGAATGTGTAAAATCAATTATTTAAGTTTCCATCTAAGAAGATAGGAAAATAAGAGCAAATGAAACTCAACTCTACTTAAAACAAGTAGAAGGAAGAAAATAATGGCAAGAAAAGAAATCAATGAGGCAGAAAATAGGCAAACAATAGAGAAAATTGACAGAGCCAAAAGTTAGCTCTTTGAAAAGGTAAATAAAGTTGATAAACCCTTAGCAAGAGTGATCAAGAACAAAAGATAAAACACACATTTTCTACATCAGGAACAGCATTATAAAGATTAGATGGGTAACAACGGAGTCTTACGAACACCTTTATGCCAACAGATTAGATAACGTAGATAAAATTTAAAAATCCCTTGAAAAACACAACTAACAAAAACTGACATGAGAATAAACAGCATAGACCTACATCTATCAAATAAACTGAACTTCTAACAACCAAACCTTAGCAGAAAGAAGACTCCAGGCACAGCTGGTTTCACTGGTGAATTCTGTCAAATGCATAAGGAAGAGATAGTCTAAATCTCACACAAGCTCAGAAAATAGAGGATGAGAAAAAATAATTTGTTTTATGAGGCTAGCTAATGGTTCACTGGTAAATATTTAACAACCAGCTCTCTGGGGGAAACCTTTGCCAATTTCTGTGATGTACATACTTACACCATGGCTGAGGTCGAGTCACCAACGTGGCACTGGTGTACAGAGGTGGGGGAGATGCACAGAGTGGCCCTTGTGGGCCATGGTGATTTGGCTCCTGCATACCAAGGCCAGCATAACCCTCATACCAGAGTTGATGATGAAGGCATTCCAAGTAAGCGACATTACAGACCAAATATTTCTTATGAACAAAGACACAGAAACCCTTAACAAAACACAGGTGCTCCTCGACTCGCAATAGGGCTATCTCCAGCTAAACCTTCAACTCATGGTATTTTCGACTTATGGTGGGTTCATCCAGATGTAACCCCATTATAGGTTGAGCACTTACGCGTATCACATTCATACCATGGTAAAGTAAAAATATTTTTAAAGTCAGATACCATCTGTACAATCCCTTGACATGCACATGTGGGGGAACGGCTTCTGGAGCCCCTGTAAATACCAAAATCCAAGGGTGCTCAAGACACCCTGATATAAAATGGCATCGTATTTGTATATGATATGTTTTTGCATGGTATACTCATATCCACCCATATGCTTTAAGTGATGCCTAGATTATACACCTAATAGAATGTAAATGCTATGTAAATAGCTGTTATGCTATGTTATTTTCATTTCTATTATTTTTATGGTTGCAGTGTCATTTTTTATTTATCTTGTTTTTAAATACTTTCCATCTCAGGTTGGCTGAATCTGTGAATGAGAACCCTGTAGATATGGATGGCCAAATGTACTAACAAGTCAAATCCAGCAATATAATAAAAGGATTAGGCATATGACCAAGAATATTTATCTCTAGAATGCAGGATTGGTTCAATATTCAAAAATCAATAATTTTATTTTGACCATATTAACATAAAGGAGAAAACTGGGCCGGGTGTGGTGGCTCACGCCTGTAATCCCAGCACTTTGGGAGGCCAAAGTGGGCAGATCACGAGATCAGGAGTTCGAGACCAGCCTGGCCAACATGGTGAAACCCCGTCTCTACTAAAAATATAAAAATTAGCCAAGCATGGTGGCGGGTACCTGTAATCCCAGCTACTGGGGAGACTGAGGCAGGGGAATCGCTTGAACCCAGGAGGCGGAGGCTGCAGTGAGCTGAGACAGTGCCACTGCACTCCAGCCTGGGTAACAAGAGCAAGACTCCATCTCAAAAAAAAACCAAAACAAAGGAGAAATCTATATGATCATCTAAATAGATGCAGACCAAAAATTTCAATTTGACTGGCACTTGGATCTTCCTCAGTGTCACAAAACCTGCAGCTTTCCCTCTAATATTACAAACTAGGCCAAGACCAATTTTTGACCTTGACGTAAGCAAAGATTCCCTAGAAAAGGTACAAAAAGCATTAACCAAAAATTAACCAAAAGTGGTAAACTGGTAAATCATTCTTCCATCAAAATTTTAAAAGACCTTCAAAGCCACTTTAAGAAAAGGAAAAGACAAAGCACAGACTTAGAAGTGTCTGCAGTCACACAAAAGGGTCTTTAAAACCTTTATGGAAAATGTGTACTGTGAGAAACTATGCATAGGTTTCAAAAATGTTTTTGCACAAAATAAACTCATACAAATTTGTTGTAACATGTCTGAACAGGATCTAGTGTGAGGCACTAAGAAAGATAAGACATCAGTTTGGGATGGGGTGCTGTGGCTCAGCCTGTAATCCCAGCATTGTGGGAGGCCAAGGCAGGAGGATCACCTGAGGTCAGGAGTTCAAGACTAGCCTGACCAACATGGTGAAACACCGTCTTTACTAAAAATACAAAAATTAGCTGGGTGTGGTGGCGGGTGCCTGTAATCCCAGCTACTCAGGAGGCTGAGGCAGAAGAATTGCTTGAACCTGGGAGGCAGATGTTGCAGTGAGCCAAGATTGCACCACTGCCCTCCAGCCTGGGTGAAAAAGTGAAACTTCGTACTCCCACCCCTAAAAAAAAGACATCAGTTTGAAAAAAGCTCCTAGCAGAGCAATGTGAATTCTGCTAAAATTGAAGCAAGAACAAACATCAAATTTATGAAGAAGCTTCGTGAAAGAATGGTGAAATCATTGACGCTTTACAAAAAGTTTATGGGGACAATGACCCAATGAGATCAGCAGTTTGCAAGTGGATAATCTGTTTTAAGAAGAGACAAGACAATATTGAAGACAAAGCCTTCAGTGGCAGGCTATCCACATCAGTGTTTGAGGAAAAAATCAATCTTGTGCATGCCCTAATTGAAAAGGACCAGTGATTAACAACAGAAAAACTGGCCAACACCACAGACATCTCAGTTGGTTCAGCTGACACAATTCTGACTGAACAATTGAAATTGGGCAACTTTTCCACTCGAGTGCCAAAACTGTTGTGTACAGATCAGCTGCAGACAAGAACAGAGCTTTCCGTAGAAATTTTAAACACCTGGGATCAAGATCCTGAAGCGTTTCCTTGAAGAACTAAAACAGGAGACACGGCTTTCCCGGTACCATCCTGAAGACAAAGCACAATCAGAGCAATGGCTACGGAGAGGGAGAGGTGCTCAGGTCACAGCCGAGGTGGACTGGTCGAGAGCCAAGGGTATGGCAAGTTTTGGGGATGCTGGAGGCACCTGGCACCTACCTTGCAGTTTTGATTTGGCCCCTTCTGACTTTTTTCTTCCTAATCTTAAAAATTGTGTTTAAAGAACACTGATTTTTCTTCAGTTAGTAATGTAAAAAAGACTGGATTGAGATGGTTGAATTCCCAGGAACCTCAGTGCCGTAGGGATGGACTAAATGGCCGATGTCATCACTGACAAAAGTGTCTTGACCTTGATGGGGCTTATGTTGAGAAATGAAGTTTATATTTTTATCTTTTAATTTCATTCTTCTATGAACTTTTTGAAGTCCCCTGAGATACCTAGCAAAGAACTTATATGCAGAACATAGAAGTAGCTCCTGTAAGTCATAACAAAGAGACAAACATGAAAAGCTGCATGCTGTCAGTCACCAGGGAAATGCAAATTAGAACAACAGCACGGGGCCATTGCATGCCTGTGAGAAAGGCCCAGGTGGAGATGCCTGGCCACGTGCCTGCTATTAGTGGAATCTAATCCATTGCTGGTGACAGTGTGAAGTGGTATGATCACTTTGAAAACCAGTTGGTTGTTGTTCTTATGAAATAAAACGAACACCTCCCTTAGGATCCAGCAATTCCATTCCTAGGTGTTCATCCAAGAGAAATAAAAATACACCCACAAAAAGACTTGTATGTGGATGTTCACAGCAGCTTTATTTGGGGTGCCCTCAATCAGGGAAGAAGCCCCACGTTCTCTGATGGTGCCACATTCATACAGTGGAATAGTACTCAGCAAAGAACAAGGCAAGAACCATGGCTCACCCAAGAACACGCATGACTCTCTCAGATATGACGCTGAGAGCAGCCAGACCCAAAAGAGTGCACACTACATAATCACATTTCCATGAAGTTCTAGAAAAAGCAAAGCTACTCTCTGACCAGAAATATCAGAGAGTTGTGGCCTGGTTTGCTGGGGGTTAGGCGGTGGCTGGGCAAGGGGCATGAGGGAACTTTCCGGGTGAGGAAGTGTTGCATATTTTGAGTGGGGTATAGTCACACGGCTGTAAACATTTGTAAAGGGTGTAGGATTTCACCCTGCAAGACTGTGTATTCACTGCAAGTCAATTAATCTATGCAGATAGAGCATTTTATGACATGCTTTTGAGGGATTCTTCAGGTTAAGTCTAAGAACCGCTGAATCCATGCCTCCGGGGAAGATGTGATAAGCAACTGCCAGGAACCACAGTCGGTCTCAGGCTGGGGGCCTTGGGCTCCGGTCCGTCTGTTCAAGAGCCTCGTGTCTGCAGGTTGGGAAGCCAAGCACATCATGTCCCACCAGCGGCCAGCCTTGGCAGGCGGTCACTCTCTTGGCATGACATTCACTAAAGGCACTGAATGTATTTGTGCCTCAGTTTCTCATCAATAAAGGGAAGGATGGCCCTGACTGCGTGGTGGGACTCACACTGATGAATGACCTCTGCAAATCAGGCACTAGCCATCGACTGCCATTCTCCAGCCACCAAAGCTTGAGGGAAAGAGGAGGGTAGTGAGGTCAGTCCGGGGTGTGAAGCCACCACACCCTCTGCAACCCCAGCTGGACATGGGCCTCACCAGGAAGCTGTGGTGCCGGGAGCCTGCGGCAGTGGCAGAGTGTGTGCGGGAGGCACCTGCCACATCTCTCAGCCTCCGAGCAGGCTTCACACTCTCCTTCAACGACACCCTTGATACGAAGTCACGCTTGGCTGTCTGTACGCATGGGGTGCCTGAGGGCAGCTGCTCGAAACCTTGCTCTTCCAGGGAGCCTCCTTGGTGTGCGAGCTCGTCAGCACCCCTGTACAGCCCTGGGCTTTGTTCCCACCTCCCACCCGGCTCAAGCACCTGTCTACCCAGGTGGGCAGCTCTCTCAGCCTTTCCCCACGAGTCCGGTGGGGTGGTGCCACCTGTGCTGTGTGGAGGCTTCCTGGTGGGGGCTGGGGAAGCCAGGATTGCAGGGCTCTGTGGGGCTGGAGGCAATGACTCCCACCTAGTCCCAGCCTGGTGCATTGCGGGTGCTTGGGAAACACTGGGATAGACGATGGCATGAATGAAAGAGCTGCTGGCAGGGCCAGAATGGTGGGCATTCAGAGGAGGGAGGCACATGCCAGGTTGAGGGGCACCCTTGCAGGGGAGCAGCAGTGGGACCTCAGAGGCCACTCAGAGGGATTTGCCTGCAGGCCACATCCGGGCTGTGGTCTGGTGGGCTCTGTGCTGCGTGTGTGCTCGCGAAGTTAATTACAACCACACACAGACTCACTGCAAACTGCAAATTCACTGGAACAAGGAGTGCTAATTACATTCCACTTGTTACCACCGCCTCCTGTTAATATCCAGCAGCTGCTTCAGCAAGATAATGATGGCTCCAGCCGAAACGATTGAACAGATAGATTTTAAAATCAGTACCTGCTGGGAGAGGTTGCTCACGCCTATAACCCCAGCACTTTGGGAGGCCAAGGCAGGTGGATCACCTGAGGTCAGGAGTTTGAGACCAGCCTAGCTAACATGGTGAAACCCCATCTCTACTAAAACACAACAATTAGTGGGGGGTGGCACATGCCTGTTGTCCCAGCTACTCGGGAGGCTGAGGCAGGAGAATAGCTTGAACCCGGGAGGTGGAGTTTACGGTGAGCTGAGATGGTGGCACTGCACTCTAGCCTGGGTGACAGAGCAGGACTGTCTCAAAAAATAAAAAATCAGTACCAGCATCGTTGCCACTGTTTTTCTTCCACACACAAAGCAAGGCCCTGGCAGAGGAAGTGTGTGTGCTCCCTGCGAGAGGGAGGCGAACACGCGCATGCAGCTGCGAGTGTGCATTTGACATGCCTCCACAGTGACTTTGCGAGTACTCAGGAGTGTGTGCCGCTCCAGGCCTCAATTGAGTCATCCTCACAGACAGAGCTGCCCCACCCCCAGCCACAGCCGCAGTCCATTCTGGGCTAACAGCGCAGCGTTCATTGCAGGAGACTCCAGAGGTGAGGGGCGGCTGCCCTGGTGTTTGTTTCTTGCCTCTCCTTCTCTGTCAAGGCGATTGTAGTTGCTGGCTGTCTTGCTGTGCTGTTATGACAATGAGGCTTTTTTCATAACTTTGTGAGATAAAATGATACTAGAATAACAGTTACCGCAACAACAGTGTCCCCAGACCCCAAGCAGCACCGCTGCCCCTCGTGCACACACGCAAATGAGCTCGGCATCCAACTCTCCTGGGCCAAAGCAACGCCTGCTGCCGTTTTAAAAATAATGTTCTGAAGAGGCCAAGTCTCGCTCTGTCGCCAGGCTAGAGTACAGGCACTAAGAGAGCTCACTGCAGCTGTTGCAATGATTGTAGATGTACAGGAAGACGCAAAGATGACACAGCAGTACAGAATGGCCCATGCGTCCTTCGCCCAGATTCCTGCAGTGGTCACGTCCACTAGAGGACAGCCTCGAAACCAGGACGCACCTCCGATGACATGTCTGTTCCTTGCCGTTTATCACATGCGTGACCACCACAGCCAAGACGTAGGGCCCCTCTGTGGCTTCAAACATCGTCCCCTGCCACCCTTCTTACTCACAACTTCCAGCCCCTTCCCCACACCAGCCTCCTCCAATTCTGTCATTTCAAGAATGTCATATAAACGGAATTATGCAGGGTGTGACCTCTGAGGCTGGCTTCTCTCCCTTGCGTGGCGGTAGGCCTCTTT
Source organism: Cacajao melanocephalus (assembly GCA_963573385.1). Lineage (NCBI taxonomy): Eukaryota > Metazoa > Chordata > Mammalia > Primates > Pitheciidae > Cacajao > Cacajao melanocephalus. The sequence goes on from CAUYLG010016981.1 coordinate 17,986, forward strand.
CCCTGAGGACCCACCTGAGCTGCTCTGCGCACCACTGGATCTTTTGCAGCTGAGCGAGTCCCAGGTGTGCGGCCCCCGAGTGGAGCTATTCATCTGCTATTGGACGTTTGCTTGTTTCTGGTTCTTGGCTGTTACAGAGAAAGTTGCTATGAACAGTTGTGATAGGTTTTTGTGTGAAAGGGAGTCTTCCTTTCTCTGGGATGCATGCCCAGGAACGCAATTGCGGGTTGTAGGTGAGCACAGGCTTAGTTTTGCCACACTGTCTCCACCACGGCTGCCCCACTGTAGATTCCCACCCACGGTGTGAGTGATCATGTTTCTCCATGACCTCGTCAGCATTTAATGTTGCCGCTGTTTTTCATTCTGGCCGTGCTGATGGGTGTGTAACGACATTTAATAATGATTTGAATGTGCAGTTCCCATGGCAGATGATATGTGATGACTTTGTGTGTGTTTATTTCCCTCTGTGCAGCCTCTCTGGTGAAATGTCTCTTCTGTCCATTTTCTCACTGGATTATTTGTGTTTTGCTCTTGAGTTTTGAGAGTTTAAAAAATATATTTTGTGAGTCTTTTGTTGGGCACATGGTTTGTCATGTTTTCTCTCAGTCTGTAGCTTCTTTTCTCATCCTCTTTAATTTTAACTAATTTCTTTAACTATTTTCGGTTATTTCCACTGGAACTGATGAAGCTGTGCGAGCTTCAGGTAAATACAGCAACTTTCTCCCTGATGATCCTGATGACGAGGTCTCTTCCAGAACCTGGTGTCCGTGTGCCGAGATGGCTTTGAGCAGCTGACAGCACCCTGGGCTCCAGCGCGATCATGGTTTTCTCAGACAAGCTTGTTTGAAGATATCCTCTGGGCCGGGCGCGGTGGCTCATGCCTGTAATCCTAGCACTTTGGGAGGCCGAGGTGGATGGATCACCTGAGGTCAGGAGTTCAAGACCAGCCTGGCCATCATGGTGAAACCCCATCTTCAAAAAAAAATAAAGAAAGAAAGAAAGAAAAAAAAAAGAAGATATCCTCTGGGGTGTTGGACAGGAATGCTGCCATTCTGACATGAAAACACTCCTCCCTTTGCCATGCCCTTGTTTCTGCTTGGCACAGGGAAGTGGGAGCTCGGGCTGGGTCACCTGCAGGGGCTGGAGGAGCCGTCCGTGTTAAACCAGCCTAGGCGCACATGAGAAAGAGTGCAGCCACGAGGGAACCCGGGTCCCCTATTGGCAGCTCTGGCGAAGGACAACAGTCATTTCCATTTTCACAGGTGCCAGGGCCACCTCTCCAAGAGCTTATCTGGGTGGAGGAGACCAAGTGTGCTGGTCACTTCCCTCCCAGCCTCAGGGTCTTTGTCTCTGGCGGCGAGGGTTGGGTGGACAGTTGCCTCTGAGGGTGTCCCAGCTGCGCTGTCTGGGTCCACAGCCAGGCAAAGCCACCTTGGGTGTGAGCGCGGTAGTTGGGTGTGAGCCCAGTGGCTGGCTGTGAGCGCGGTGGTTGGGTGTGAGGGTGGTGGTTGTGTGTGAGGGCGGTGGCTGGGTGTGAGGGCGGTGGTTGTGTGTGAGCACGGTGGCTGGGTGTGAGGGCAGTGGTTGTGTGTGAGGGCGGTGGCTGGGTGTGAGGGCGGTGGCTGGGTGTGAGTGCAGTGGCTGGGTGTGAGGGCGGTGGCTGGGTGTGAGGGCGGTGGTTGCATGTGAGGGCGGTGGCTGGGTGTGAGGGCGATGGCTGGGTGTGAGCGCGGTGGTTGGGTGTGAGCGCGGTGGTTGGGGTCAGCGTGGCAGCGCCCCTTCTGTGGCCCTGTGGGTCCACTGGCTTGTGAACTTGCGTCCACGCCGTAAATCGACTCCTGGACACACACCAGGGGAGAGTGCAGAAAAGCAGTGTTTTATCATGGAGAGCTGTCTTTTTCTTCTTTGAACAATTTATTTTTAATAACAAAAATTTGTGGAAAGGGAAATTCAGAACCCTCCGCATTGCTGTGGGGATAGAAAGTGGTGTGGCTGCTTTGGGAAACAGTTTGGGAGTTTCTCAAAGTGGTTGAACACAGAATTACCATGTGATCTAACAATTCCAACTATAGGTATGTACCCAAGAGAAATGAAAACACGCCTTCACATAAAACCTTCTGACAAATGTTCATAGCAACATTATTCATGATAGTCAAGAAGTGGAAACAGGCCACTGCCCATCTACTGATGAATGGGCTGGCAAAATGTGGTTCCTCTATGCAATGGAATATTATATAGCCATCAAAAAGAACGAGGCACGGATGCATGCTACAACACCGATGAAGCTTGAAAACATTTCACTAAATGAAAGAAGCCAGACACAGAACAACACATATTGTATCATTCCACTGATAGGAAATGTCTGGGACAGGCAAATCTGGAGAGACAATAAGCAGATTTGCAGTTGCCAGGGGCTGGGGTGTGGTGGGGGCAGTGGACAGTGACTGCTAATGGGGACAGGGTTTCTTTCTGAGGTGCTGAAAATGTTCTAACATTGATTGTGGTAGTGGTTGCACAACTCTGCGAATGAACACACTGAGAACCATCGAATTGTGTACTTCAGATGGATGACTGGCGTGTCATGTGAGTTACAACTCGATAACGCTGTTTTACATATTGAACCTGTGTCTGAGCTGACCCGGGATGTGAGGGGGCTCCCCTCCCTCTCCGCCCATGCTCTCTCCTGCCCTGATCTCTGTTCTGTTCGAAAGACATGTAATGATTTCCCAGGCCGCCAGTGAAGCCGAATGTTTTGACCAGGAAGATGATTAGAACACTCACTTCCGACAAGTTTCAGTCGCTGGACTCAAAAACTGCGCAGCTTTTCTCCCGAACTCAGCGGCTTTCACTTTCCCCATCTTCCCTTTATTTGCTGCTTTCCTTGAACCACTTGGGTGGCTGTGCTGGTTCCGTTCATCACATTATTCATCCGGAATAAGACGTTCAAGGCCCCGTGCCTTTCCCGGAGCTCAGCCTGGCCAAAACCCACCCACTCTCCCTGGTAAGGTGTACTTATTTCGGTCATGTGATTTAAAATAAATTGGGGCATTTTTATTTCTATTTTTACTAATTTTGATCAGAGTGAGATTTGCACTGCTTATCTCTTTGAGGTTTCTTTTGGATCATCTGACAGATGGTTGGTTTTTGGGACACCCCCGGGCCTCTGGGGGCTAGTGTCTGGCGAGGCCTCTGAGTCTCCTCAGTGTCATTGCTCATGCCCAACCTGACCCACTCCTTGCCTCCAGGGGCTGGGGCATCCAGGCCTCAAATGTGCCCCAAAGGAGATGTGAGATCGGGCTGGGACCCCTCCTTGCCGGGGCCAGCCGCCCAGGATCTGGCCAGGGTTTCCAGGACTCCTGCCCCCCACCTGGGGACATCAGTCTGGACACAGCACAGCTAGCTTTTAAGGAACCACACTTGCCCTTGAATCCCAAACCAACAAGTTCAGATCAATTAAGCTCATCTGATGTCACCGATCTTGAACTCAGAAAATGATTTTTCCAAAGTCAGCAGCCTTTTAATTCATTGCCTATTAACTTAATTAAAGTGTGTCTTTTTTATTCATGTTTTTAAAAAGTCTTCATTAGGGCCAGGCGTAGTGGCTCATGCCTATAATCCCAGCACTTTGGGAGGCTGAGGCGGGTGGATCACTTGAGGTCAGTAGTTTGAGACTAGCCTGGCCAACATGGTGAAATCCCGTCTACACTAAAAAGACAAAAATTACCCAGGTGCAGTGGCAGGCTCCTGTAGTCTCAGCTACTAGGGAGGCCAAGGCTCAAGAATCGCTTGAACCTGGGAACCTCGAACTTGCAGTGAGCCAAGATCATACCAGTGCACTGCAGCCTGGGCGAGAGAGCCTCAGTCTCAAAAAAAAAAATTATTGATTAGGCTTTTCATCAGCAAGCAGGCCCTCGCTGCTAGTTAGGGGACAGTCACCTTTTGATGTCTGGTCCTAGAGGGAAGCCAGGCCACCTCCTGGCATCCTCCCCCACCCAGGACCAGAGGGTGGGCGACCAGAGCCCTCTTCCTGCTGGGCAGGGCCGTGTTGCTCTTTGAAATGTTGCCAAGTGGTGGGAACTGCACATGCCAGAGACAGAGCAACTGGCCCAGGCCTCTTGAGAGGCAGCAAAAGACTCGGAGGGGCTGCCGCCCCCTCTGGGCCCCGCCTCCCCACCCAGGCCCTGCCTTCCCTCTGGGCCCCGCCTCCGCTCTGGGCCCCACCGCCCCCTCTGAGCCCCGCCTCTCCACCCAGGCCCCGCCTCCCCACCCAGGCCCCGCCTCCCCTGGGCCCCGCCTCCCCTCTGGGCCCCACCTCCCCTGTGGCCCCGCCTCCCCTCTGGGCTCTGTCTCCTCTGTGGCTCCGCCTCCCCATCTGGGCCCCACCCCACGCGAGTGTGGGCACCTCGCCTGTGGGATTTACAAGGGGCCATTTCTTCCTGCTGCACCCAGGCCTACCATGAGGCACGGGAGGAAGGAGCCGAGGGGACAAACCTGGTGGGCTGTGGTCAAGTCCTCGCGACTAGCGCAGGAGCTGCGGGGTTTCCAGGGCACCTCCCCCAGGCTGCAGTCCACTGGGGCAGGGGCCGGGGCAGGGGCCCAGTCTTTGCTTGGTTTATCAGCACAACCTTTATTAAGGTGGTTTCTTAAAAATGGAAACAGGGACGTGAACCTACTGCATGACCCACAAACAATCTAGTTGATGGCAGATTCTTGGCTCTTTGACCACTGGGCTCAGGGGAGGCTGACGGCCTTAAGTTACCTGGCAGCTTCCTTGGGTCCTCTGGGGCCGAGCCCAGCCCTGGGCCGCTCTGCAGGGTCCCCTGCTGAGACTCATCGTGGGGTGGGCATCATTCTGGAGAGAAGCCCCTGCCAGCCTCTGAGTAGGAGCCTCAGAGACCCTGAGTCCGTCCGCATCCTGGGTCCTGGCGCCTGAGCATCCCCTTGAGGCCAAGGCTGTGTCCTCCCCTTGGCAGTGGCCTTTGCTCTAGAGCCGCCATGATGGAGGAGATGGCCCTGGGGGCTCGGCTGCAGTGACAGCTGGGTTGGCTCCTTCACTGGTGGCCGATGTCCCCTGAGGGTCCGCCCTGTTGGCATGAAGGGCTGGGCTCTGGGGCCATTTCCACAGAGCCGGCACTGGGTGTGACCATGGCCGGGAGCTGGCTGGAGGGCAGCAGTCCTGGGCACAAAGGCCTACCTGTCCCCGAAAGAGGCCGGGAGGTCTGAAATCGCCCTGGAGGTGACCTGTGCTCAGTGAGCTGACTCTGGTGGCTGGCGGGAAAGGGCCTTGTCTACTGCATGGGTCTGGGGGGAGGCTGCCCTCTCACTGGATCAAGTCCAGCAGCCCCCCAGGGTCACTGGCAGCTGGACATGGAGAATGTCGTTGAGTGGACCCTGGTCCCCTCAAGGCCAGTTCCACCACCTCAGGTGCTCTGAGCGGCCCTGCACGGCACATCTCATGCTGCCTAATCATGCTGCTCTTGTGTGGACGTGACCATCTCCAGGGGAGTGTGAGCTCTGAGTCTAGCGTCTCTGGGGATGTGCTGCAGCGTCTCTGGAGCTCCTCCCGCAGCAGTTGTGGTCACTGGCCCCTTCGTGGCCGTGGGTGCTTCTGAGGCCTGTGGTCACTGCGTCTCCATTGCTGGGCTCCATGCAGATGCTTAATCCAGAGTGGGCTGGCATCCAATGTGGGAACCATAGTTAAGGCCCTTCCTCCTCCTGAGGTGAGGACAGGCCATGCTGTGAAGATGGGTGGTACCAGCGGGGCCTGTGGGCTTCATTGTGGCTGGCGGCCCATCCACCTTCTCCTCAGCAGGAGATGAGGGGCAGCAATGCCATTCCTTGCCTTGCTGGCTGTGTGACCTCAGGCAGCCACTCAACTCTCTCTGAGCCTAGGTGTTCTAATCTGTGAAGTGGGTGAAGACCCCTTTCTGCTGTACATGCTGGGGTTGGGGCCCTCATGAGGCTGATGAACCGGGAGGGTGTGTGCTAGACCGAGGTGTGGCCTGCCAGCTGGGGTCACTCTGGCACTGGTGGCCCTGGGTCATGTGCCTGGTTGTGGTGTGTGTGCCTTGCATGTATTACACGTGTGCACTGGTGTTTGTGTGCACATTAGGGATTGTGTGTGTGCATGCGTTGTGTGTACACACGGTTACGTGTGGGTGTGTGTTCCTGTGCACGTGCGTGGCTGTCTGTGTGTTACATCTGTGTGCATGAGCTCCAGCGAGTGCCTCTGCCCTCAGGCCTGCCTCTGTTTAGGACTCGGGCCCACGCTCAGCATAACAGACACAGTGGGCATCTACCTGGCAGGGAAGCTTGGGGTGCCTGAGTCTGCCTGGGGAAAGTAGTGTCACAGGGCTCACAGGCCAATAAGCACTCAAGGCTCCCGGGAGGAAGAACAGATGAGACTTTAATATATGGGCCAGAGAAACTGGCGCCAAGCTCGGGGGGAATAGCATTTGTCACCTGTGGTCACATGGCAGGGTCATGTCCAGGCCCTGGGCTCCAGTGAAGCTCCAGGGCATGCTCTGTTCAGGTGGGTGTAGCGTCTTTCTGCCTCAGTGTGGCCCCTGGGTGAGCGCAGCTCAGGGAGGGGGCACAGGGAGTCCTGCAACTCCTTCCTTCTCTGCTGAGCTGGGCTTTCTGCCGGAGAAGGTGTTTCCTGTCAGCAGTGAAGAAATAAGTTTGATGTTGTGGAAAGGGTTTCTCTGATTAAAACCAAAAAGCAGATCCAGCCAACCCGGCCATATGCTGGGCCGCTTCCTGCATAAACCTGGTACTCGGTGGACAAAGGAGCCTCGCTGGAGCCCAGGGCCTGGACAGAGCGCGCACTGGAGCCTGGCTGGAGCCCAGGGACTGGGCAGAGCATGCACTGGAGCCTGGCTCAAGCCCAGGGCCTGGACAGAGCGTGCATCGCGGCCTCACTGGAGCCCAGGGCCTGGACAGAGCGCGCATTGGAGCCTGGCTGTAGCTCAGGGACTGGGCAGAGCATGCACTAGAGCCTGGCTCAAGCCCAGGGCCTAGACAGAGCGTGCATCGTGGCCTCACTGGAGCCCAGGGCCTGGACAGAGCATGCATCAGGGCCTCACTGGAGCCCAGAGCCTGGACAGAGCGTGCATCGGGGCCTCGCTGTAGCCCAGGGCCTGGACAGAGCGTGCATCAGGACCTTGCTGGAGCCCAGGGTGCTTTGAGGCGGCCCCTGCCCCTTGCTATGCGGGTGGCCCGGCCCAGGTGCAGCTTGGGGATGTGACACTCCTCATCCCAGGCGGGCATTCCAGTCTATTCCATACTTGCCAGCCTGATGACGGTGGCGGATGACACAGTGGAGTTTAGCCTTAGGGTGTATTTCTCACATAGTGGAACAAAGTCTGTTATTTCTCCAAAATACGGCACCAATGGTAAAGGTGTTGGGAGAGCCCTGGGCTGGGGCGAGCTTTGGCCCCTCTCACCTTTGCGAGCTGTGTGGTTCATTCACATCTGATTTTTTATGACTTGCAACATGGCCCTTTTTTGGTCTTTTGAGGGTCAAGACGGTAACAGCAGTGGCAGCCGGAACCCTCCCCTGGAGCCCTGGGTCTTGTGCACGCAGACGGTCGACCCCGGCCCGCGTGGCCCCGAGAAGATCTGCACGTTCTTCAGTGATGATTTTCTTTTCTTGGGGAGGGGGTGTGGGTGGAAGCCCTCACTTTGCATTTCAATGGGTTTTTTATTAATCCACCTGCACATACACAAAAAATCCCTTTCTGTGCTGTGCAGGGCATAATTTAAGCTTCAGAAATAACGGGGGAGCCAGAGTCATTGTTATTCTCCGTATACAGATGTTTACTCTACTCCCTCACTTCCACTTCTGTCTCGGCAGTGACGACGTAAATAGGACGTGTCTCCTCGCCATCTCCGAAAGCCTTTGTTTTCTGGGACAGCAACCTATTATGATGTCACACAGTGGGACAGTAATAACCACCCCCCACCCGAGAGTCTTAACGCAAGACAATGCAAGAAACTGTCTTGTGTGGCAGCGGGTGGGCACTGAGGGGCAGGGGGAGGAGAGGATCGGGGAGGGCGAGTTGGGGAGGGGAGGGAGCGGCCCCTGCTGACCACGAGGGCAGGGCACGCAGGTGCTGGGTGTGGATAATGCTCTGAGCCTGTTCACGGCCTTGGTTGGAAAGATGAGAGAGGAGGAGGCCTGTGCAGCCTCCTCTTGGGATTGGGACCCAGAGCCCTAGAGCGAGCCCTCTGTGGTGGAGGATGGCGGCCCCAGTGGTGAGGCTCCTGCACTCCAGCCCTGAGGAATCTGCCCCAAGTCAGGAGCAGATGGTCAGGTGTGACTGCAATGGCAGCAGGGACCTTGAGGAGACAGAACAGCACAGCAGCGCCTTGTGAGGGAAAGTCTCATTCTCTTCATGGGTGCAGGAAAGAGCTCGATAAAATTAAATTTCCATTTAGGACATTTAGAAAGCCTTGCATCTAGAAGACGAAGGAGTCTTCACATGACAGGAGGCAAGAACGGTGTGTCCCACATCCCAGGAGTGGGCAGGGCAGCAGGGAGGGTGAGGAATCGAGGCTAGGGTAGGGGGTGGGGGAAATGACACTGCCCGGGGGTCCCAGGGGGTCCCAGGGGGTGGGGACCAGGAATAATGCTCCCCTGGGGGACAGTGGTTGTGCTCAGGGGTCCCCAGTAACCTGCACTGTGGGCATTGGTGGGAGAATCGATGATGCTTGTAGGTTTAAGACCGTGTAAAAGAAATCAGGGCATTAACTGCAAAAGGGAGAAAATAAATGTAGGAAACGTCACTTATAGTGACATCAACCATGAACTGCACCAGAGTAAACAGGAAACAAATGTGACACATTGTGGAAAACCCACAAAACCTCATGGCGAAACTGAAGAGGACCCGAGACGTCGTTTACATGGGTGGGAAAGTTGGGTTAGGAAGGGGACAATTTTCCCGAGTTTATCTGTAGATTCAGCTCAGTGCCTTTGGGGGAGGATGAGAGAGAGAGAGAGACTGATTTTAGAAGCCAATTCTAAAATGTACGGAGAGGTGCAAAAACGCTGTGAGTAGCTCAGACCCTCCCGAGGATCAGGTGGGCGGTGTTACGGGGCCACAGTCGCACAGAGCACAAGGAGCTGCTAGCGTGGGCTTGGCCCCAACCCACAAGGTAGGACACGGCCTGGGTGCGGAGGGGGGACCGTTGCTCGTGCCCCTGCACGCTGGATGTGTGGTGAAGGGAGTGGCGGTGCAGGTTATTAAGGGAAGGTTGGGCTCTTTTGTTCTGGGGTTGGGGAATGTCGGGTGAACACGTGGGAAAAAGGAAAGTGGACTCGCACGCCACTCAGACCCACCCAGGTGGGCACCAGGCCTGGCCCCGGAGGGCGGCACTTTCCACTGAGGCCCTGTCCTAACGACCTCGCAAGACAAGGCCCCAAGAGCATTGGCCGCAGCGGAAGTGGGTAACATCTGCTCACATGACTGCTTCTCAGAAGACATAGGAGAGGGTGAAGGTGTGGTCATTCGTAAAACTCACAGGAACTCAAAACCAGAATGTGAAGGACTCCGAATCCACAAGAAAAAGACGACTCCGTAGGAAAATGGGAGGCACAGCTGAACAGGCGCCTCCCCACACCCGGGGCAGTGCCCATCAGGACAGTTCAGTTGGAATGCCGCGCAGTGTGGGGCATCTGAGGGCGTGGGTGCCCACGTGCCCGGGGGTTCCAGGGCAGGACATGCGGCGAGGCCCTGCACACACGCTGGCGAAGTGTGCCTCTGCCTGCAGAGTCCTCGAACATGGTCCAGGTTTCCATCGGCAGGCAGATAAACACACGGCGGTGTAGCCATGCCAGGAACACCACAGCCACAAACGCGCGTGGACAAGAGTCACACGTGTAGAGAGGACAGAGTTTAGAACCGTGATGGCGGGAGAGCAGCAAGTCAGAAGAACACACTGAGAATATTCCCTTCACAGAGAGTTCTCGAACAGGCAAAGCTGCAGAATATGGTGCTTAGGAGGCATATCAAGAGGTAAAAGAAAGTGGAGATCCAGCAGCTCCGCTTTTGGGTCAGTCCTGAAAGAATTGGAAGCAGGACGGTGAAGAAACATTTGCACACCCGTGTTCACAGGAGCAGAGGGGGAAAGCCAGCACGTGTCTGTCGACAGATGAATGGAGAAGCGAAATGTGTCCGTCCATCCAGTGGAAAATGATTCAGCAGCAAAAAGGAAGGGGACCCTGTCGCCTGGGACAACACGGATGAGCCTGGGGGGCATGACGCCAAGTGAAATGAGCGCTGCAGAAGGACAGGCACCAACAGAACTGGTATCCCCTGGATCTGGAATTCGATGAAGAGAGATAGCAGAGTAGTCAGAGTCACAGGGAAGATAGACAGGCACCTCCCAGGCCTGTGGGGAGGGGCGGGGGGCTCCGTGTTGGGTGGGGACAGAGCTTTGGTTTGGGACAGTGGAACATTCTGGAGATGGATGGTGGTGATGGCCTCACACCCACAGGACTGTCCCTAATGTTACTGAACAGTGTGCTTAAAAGCGACAAGAATGGTACATTTTATGGTACGTGTCACATATCACAATTCAAAAACGGAGGAAAAAAATAAAGCTGGGAATAGTGACAGGGAAGAAACGACTGGAATTCCTGCTGGGGGGAGGGACACAGAGGGCGCCTTGAGGGCTGACAGCGTTGGGCCGCTGACTCAGTCACACAGAGACACACACTTTTCCACTTTCTCCTGTAATACGACACTCCATGACAAAAATGGTAAAAAACTAAAGCCAGCAGCACCCACCTCTGTCTGCCGCTGGCTGTGCTTGTGTGAATGTTGTTTGCCACGAACTCCTATTGACAGAATGAGCAAATGGAGGAGCCCAGGGCTGCCTCCTGACGGCCCCGGTCCCTGGCACGTGTCCCTCTGTGTGGAAGTCGGGAGGCTCCAGGGAGGGGCTTTCAGAGGGAAGTGATTATGGAGCTCTTTGGGCAGAATGGCAGCCTCAGCACTTTGCAGTGAAATCTTGGAAGTGGAAAATTTGCTATTTCTCAAATGTTTCACTTGACAAAATACTTCTCAGGGGAAACGGTAGCGCCTGGGGCCAAGAATTTGCTGTTTGCCTTTATGGTTATGTTCAGAAATGAGTGCCACTGGCAGGCAGGTAAAGAGACTGATCGGTGTGCCCGGCCCCCAAGCTCCACCCACTGGCAGGCAAGTGAGGAGACTCCATCACCACTGCACAGACGCCCGGCTTCATCTGGAGGGCACCCAGTGGGGCACTCCGCCTGACAGCGTTGCTTCATTTACGTGTTGTCGCCTACGCCTTTAGAAAACGAATAGGCTTGATTTTTTGGACAGACAAATTAAGCGGAAAGCACAGAGCAGTCCCCGCACCCGGCTCCCCCCGTGATTGGCGTTGTCACAGGGAGCCGTCTCTGTTAACCAGAGTATACGTGAGCGCGCGCTTCGAGCTCTGCACTCTGTGGGTTTGGACCATGTGTAAGGTCGGTATCCACCGTTGCTGTATCCTACAGAACAGTTCCACTGCCCTAAAAATCCTCTGCTCCCCCAACCTCGGCCACCCCTGGTCTTTCCACTGTCTCCAGGGATTCCCCTTCTAGAATGTTCTATGGTTGGACTCAGTACTCAGCCTTTCCACTCCGGCTTCCGTCGCTTAGTAATGCGCATGTGTTTCTCCGTGCCTTTCCGTGGCTTGAGAGCCACGCCTTTTCAGCGCTGAGTCATATTCCATTGTTCCTGGGCCATTTCCCCCGGCGGCTGGCAGGAGTGGGCCAGCCCTACCTGCTGCTGCCTGGTCCCGTTCACAGCGCCGCTCACCACCAAGCTCACCGCCAACCCCGGGCTCCTCGGTTCTCAGCTCGAGTGCAAGTTGTCTCCCAGTGGGGCCCCTTTCAATGGAGTATTTGGAGCAGAAACATTTTCCTGTGTCTCTGCTGGCTGAGGGTCCTTGGTGGGCAGCTTCCTGCATCTGCCTCACCTGTCTGCGGGGCAGGGTCCTGTGGGGCAGAAGTGTCCCGGGGTGCAGAGGCTGCAGGAGGCGTGAGGCCGGTTTCTGACCTGCTTTGCTTCTGTGGCTGTTCCCCAGCTTCAACCAAAGGTTGCCACAAACCCAGGGATTCGTCCCTCCTCCTGAGAGCCCGGGGCAGCAGGCGAGGGGATTCAGGCTCATGGGGGTCTCAGAGATCAGTGTGCAGCCTGCCTGCTGCGACCCCTCCTGCCAAGCTGTAGATGCGGCAAACCCAGCAGCTCCTCCTCACAGAAGCTGAGATGGCTTCTTTCCCTGTCAAGTTTCTCATCACTGTGCACCCACCTCTTCCTCATTAGAGAGACTCAGCCCATGTTCATTAAATGCAAACTAACTTCCCATCAGCAAAGAGGCCTGGGTGAAGAGGATAATGATTGCATTCACCTCATTTCAGAGAATTGCATCTCTTATCCTGGGGCAACACATCTATAAACACAGAGGCAGTCATTCGAGGCTCTTTTTAGCAGGCTGATGGAGGGGAGGGAACCTTTTCCCGGGGTCGGGGCCTTGGCCACCTCCGCTGTCCCTAGACCAAGACAAGGCCTCAGGGGAGCTCTGAGGCCCAGGCCAAGGGAGACCATTCCAGGCACAGAGCCCACCGGACACATCACCTCGGCTCAGCCTGGACCCCACAGCCGTGTGGTCTTAGAGAATTCAGTTCCCTGAGCCCCACTTCCTGCCTGGAAAGAGATGATCACGGGACTAGCTCCAGGGTGTACGGAGGACCAGGCGCCGTCAGTGCAAGTGCCATTTCCAGGTTTGGTTTGTTTAAAGAGCCGTGGAGAACCAGACACCTGCAGTCATGAGGGAGGCCCGGTGAGATGGCTCCAGCGTGGGACATGCCTCCCGGTGTCTCCCCAAACGCCTCGCCCTCGGTGGCCTCTGCTGGCCTCTCTCCATCATCCATGCTGCAGCCTGTGGCCTGCGTTCATTCTGACAGCTCTCGGCAGCCTCCCCTGGCCTCTCCCCTGGCCTCTTTCTGCCCCCCGTGGTGCAGCCTGCGGCCTGCATTTGTCCTGACAGCTCTCACTTCTGCTCTTCTCTCTCCTTGAGTTTTGTTCTGTTTTACTGAGTTGTGTAATTTCCGTAGCTCCACAGACGTGTTGGGCATCCCTGGCCTGTCTGAGGCCTCCTTTTCCTCCCGGCAGGGCCGCTCCAGGACATGTGGGTGACAAAGGCTCCAGAGGTGAGCACGCTCCTTCAATGGGCTCTGGAGCCCAGCCCCTCTGTGTGGCTCACCCCCCTTCCCTCCTCTGCCCCCTGCCCCCCAGTGCCCAGTGGCATCCACCAAGTGTGCAGAGAGGGCCATGGGGCAGGACAGCTGTGCCATAGGCTGAGCCAGGATGGGGACCGAGGCGCCACCCCCTCCATCTCTACCTGCTGCCCTGTTTCCGCAGCGGTGGCTCCCGGGATGGAAGTTAATAACTGGCTGTGACTAGTGGGTGTTCTAGGTGATTCAGGGAGGACTCACCCAGCTTTTTTTGGCCAGAAGAGATTTAAGTGTATTGTGTTGACGTCGGCCTACTGGCCCTTGCTTTGGTGCGACAGGGTTGAGGGGCTGCTAATCTGGTCTATGATTCCTCCCCAGGCTCCCACGCCCAAACCAGAACATTTGTGAAATGACCTTGGGCTGGTCATTTCACAAGCCACCCGCCACAAGTAAGTGTGGAATTACGAGCTAAATGTACCTGGGAGCAGGGAGGAGCCGGGAGGTCCTGTCTTCGGCCACTCGACTTGAGGCAGAAACGCTGGTGAGTAGGACGCCGGCCCCCAGAGGGCTGCATGAAGGGTGCCGCGTGCAGGTGTGCAATGTGCTTATATGAAAAAAGAATTTCATGGGCAAGGGGCAGTGGCTCACGCCTGTAATCCTAGCACTTTGGAAGGCACAGGCAGGCAGATCACCTGAGGTCAGGAGTTCGAGTCCAGCCTGGACGACATGGTGAAACCCTATCTCTACTGAAAATACAAAAATTAGCCAGGAATGGTGGTGCATGCTTGTAGTCTCAGCTACTTGGGAGGCTGAGGCAGGAGAATCTCTTGAGCCCAGGAGGCAGTGGTTGCCTCCATCTCAGTAGTGAGCTGAGATGGCATCACTGCACTCCAGCCTGGGTGACAGAGTGAGACTCCATCTCAAACACACACACACACAGACAAAGAACTTCTTGTTTTTCTGGAATTCAGATTTAACCGGGCACCTGTTTTTTCATTTGCTAACCCTGGAGACCCTAACAGCAAGGCACCCTGGGGCGGATGAGGTGTTGGAAAAGCCTGGCTGAGCCCGTGCCTTAGTCTACCCAGGGTGAATTCCAAGCCCAGCGAGGCTGCGGTCCGGCCTCTGGCCGCAGTGGCCCATGCTCCAGTTTCTTCTGCCTCAGTGTGACCATTGGAAAACCAGGGCTTGGAGGTCGTGCAGGGTCATCATAGCGGAGCATTAGTTCGCGTCTGTGCTTGGGGTCACCCTCCCATCGCCACGCGTGGGCTCCTCTGCCCTGGTGGGCGCCTTGGGACCCGCGAGGCTCCCCGGCGTCATCTCGGCCCTCCCTTCCCACAATACACTTGTTGTGTGACCCTCAAGGTCTCGGGGCTGGTCCATGGGTCACGGTGTCTGGAAAGGCTCCGGGCAACATGAGCTTGGGGACAACGTCCACTGTGTCCACTGCAGGCTGAGGGGTAAGGGCCACATGGTGCAGAAGCCTTGGCTGTGCTCAGGCATCGCCTCCTGCAGTTAGGTTTGGCTGTCCCCGAGCACGTCTTCCCTCTCAGGTCCACCAGGAGGAGCGTCTCCCAGGCCTGCAGGTGGCATACAGTGGGGGGCCTTCAGGGCATCCCCACCCTCCCGGGAGTGTTTTTCAGGTGTTGGTGCGGGCGGGGGTCCAGCGTGGGAAGGGGCTGGGATTGCTCTGTGAGGCTCCATGGGAGGCTGGCCCACATGGGCCAGGAACAGTGTCTTCCCCTACATCTGCAAGTGGGAGGGTGTACACGTAGGGGTGGGCAGGTAGGGTCTCCTGTCCCCCACCGCAATGACCCTAACCAAGGGGTCGGAGTGGACACCCCACAGTGGGATGACTGAGGCCCGGGCTGGTGTGAGGTACCAGGGGCTCCTGCCCGGGACACAGAGCCCAGTCCAGTAGTGGGGAAGCGTTGGCACCCCCTGCCTCGAGGGACCCCTGCAGGTCTCATGCTGACCTCCTCCCAGCGGGGGTGGCCACAGAAAGCAGAGACCGACGCATTGCTCCCCGTGGAGAAGCCCACCTGGGAAGGAGGCACAGGGCCGGCGGCTGTCAAGCCCGGAGTCGCCGTCAGGATGGTGCGGGGACGTTGAGTGAGGGGGAGAGGAACAGTGGGGGCAGCAACAGTCCAAGTGGAGGCCTCAGACCTGATGGCATGCTTGGGTCCTGGGAGAGGATGTCTCGTTCTGAGGAGTTCAGGAGGAGGTATTTCAGGGTAACAGGACATTATTTCTGCAAATTACTCTCAAATGGTTCAGGAAAATAACAGAACAAGAATGAGAAACCCACGCACCTGGGGGAAGGGCCGAGAGAGGAAGGTAGGAAGCAAACATGGAAAAACAGCAGCCTGAGCCATGGGACTCCCTTACAGTTTTCCTAGCTCAGCATGGTTTTCTTTTAATTTTTGTTTTTTGATTGTTTGTTTGTTTTTTTAAGAATAAAAAGTTAGCTGGCATGATGGCCCACGCCTGGAATCCCTGCACTTTGGGAGGCTAAGACAGGAGGATCACTTGAGCCCAGGAGTTTGAGAGCAGCCTGGGCAACATAGCAAAACTCAATCTGTACAAAAAATACAAAAATTAGCTTGGTGTGGTGGTGTACACCTGTAGTCCCAGCTACTAGGGAGGTGGAGGCAGGAGGATCCCTTGAGCCCAGGAGGCTGCAGTGAGCCAAGATCACACCACTACACTCCAGCCTGGGTGATAGAGTGAGACCCTGTCTCAAAAAAAAAAAAAGTTAATTAAAAAATAGTCGCAAACAAATGGTGCTAGGAAAACTACACATCCACATAAAAAAGAATGGAGCTGGACTCTTACCTCACACCATATGCACAAATTAACTTGAAATGGATCAAAAATTAAATTGAAACCGTGGAGCCACAGCAACACCAGCACCTACAGCACTGAGCAGGCTCAGGGTGGATCCAGGCCAAGAGGAGTCCACGGGCACTGTTGTGTTTCCAAGTAAATCCAACCCTCGTCCAATCTCTTTCTACCGCTGGATGTTAAGCCACCCAAGGCCCAGCTTCCCTGCCCGGCCTCACCCTGTGTGCATGTGGGGTGGCCAGGCAGGTGTCCAGGCAGGGCCCTTTGCTCCCAGGCCCTCCGGGACTTGGGCTCTGGGGAGGAAGAAGTGGAGGAGGCCCATGTGCCTGCTATGGGCTGTTTCTCAGCTGTCTGGGGTGTTTTTGGTCCCATGGTGGGGCACCTGCGTGGGAGCCTGGACTAGAGGACCCTGCACCTGGGACCCTGATGGACCTTGGGGGCCGAGACTTCCTGGGGCACCCACAGGGCCAAGGAGTCACTCTCTGATCAGCACTGACGAGGATGAGGCAGCCAGCACAGCCAGGGAGGGCCCAGGCGAGGGCACCCTTTAAGGAGAGGACACATGTGCAGCTGGTGGCTGAGGCGTTTAGAACTTCACTCCTAGCCCTACGTTCCACACTCTGCCTGGGGGCTGGCAATGCCCTTGGCTTCTTCTGGGGGTCCCCAGAGCCCCAGCATCCCAGGCCTTCTGTGGCTGCCCCTCCTGGGTGGGGTCGGGAGCAGGCCGGGCTAGAGCACTGGCCCAGGAGTTTCTCCCCAGCCCTTGCTCTCCTGGTCCTGGGATCCTCAAGGCTGTCCTGAGAGCCTCAGAAAGGAGAAGACAGTGTGGCCATTCTTCCCTGTGTGCCGTCGATAGAGGGTGACATCGAGGAACATAGGTAGCTCTCTCCTCTTTCCTCCTCTCACCCCGATAGCTGTGCCCCCTCGGCCCCGGGATGCCGGAATCCAACCTGCTGGCTGCGCACGTGCATCTTTCTGAGCATTTTATACTAACTGTGGTCCCTGAAGTTACTCCAGCTGGGAACTATGCATTTCCGAGGTGCCCTGGGGAGTGCAGGGTGAACTCCCTGCCCTGATTCTGCTCCTTCTGCTCTCCTGGCCAGGTGGCCTGAATAGAATCAGCACCCTCCACACGTTGGGGATGGGGCAGCCAGACTACGAGTGGTGCATTCTGGGACCACCCAAGGGTTCCCCACCCTGCTGCAGGCCCAGCCTCTTTCTTCAGAGACATGAAGTCCAGTTGCTGTGGAGGTCAGAGCAGGCAATGGTCGGGAGTGACCGTGGCCACCTGCCAGGACAAGGGTGGGGCCCTGGGTTGCCTGGTGGGGGCTGCCCCTCATCCACCAGGGCGCCACGCAGGACAATGGGACCGCCATCTCCTCCGTGCTGTCCCTCGGCTCTGGATGGGTCCTGACTCCACCCTGGATCCACGTGAGTTCATCCGCTCAGAGCCTGGGGTTTGCTGCCTGTCCGCCTCTCCTCCTGCCTGGTTCTGCCCCAGCCACAGTGGGAGTCCCCCCCACACTTCCTGCCCACCAGCCTGTTCAGGTGTCACCAGAGGTGGGTGCAATTCAGACCTCCTCAGGTGGGTGTGCTTCGGGCCACTTTGGTGGAGGCATGACTGAGGGGCTGGGCGGCAGTTCTCTGAACAAGTCCACACCGAGGCCGCCTCAGGGCTCAGCGCAGCCAGAAGCCCCCTCGTCTGTCTTCCAGCATCTGGCCCAGCACTGGCTCCTGCTGGGAGGTGAGGAAGAGGCTCTGTGGGCTGGAGGCTGGAGGGCCGCATTGTGTTGTGGTAGCGCCCATCGCTCTGCCGTCTGTGAGTGGTCAGGTTCCGCGCTCACGCTCTTCATCAGCCCCAGGACTCTCTGTGTCTTTTCCCTCCATCCCTGCAGAGCGGGAGAGGCACCTGACGCCAGACCCCAGAGAAGTCTCCTGGGCTGCTCGGGGCTCTGTGGCCGCCTCCCTAGACGGCAGCAGTATCGTGCCTGCTCCTCTGAAACTGCCCGGCTGGTCCCCCTACACTTGCCAGCCCAGCAAAGCCCCTGTGTGGGCACAGTCGTGGGTCCCACCAGCCTGGAGACAACAATGGGGACCCATGGGTCCCCGCTCCGTGCCCAGTGAGTCGCCGCTTCGCAGCAGTGGGGCCTGTTAGCCACCGCACATCAAGGACTGCTGGCCGCACGGTCGCACTAATGAGGTTGGCTGAAGGGTGGCCTGTCTCATTAGCTCTGGCAGGCTGAGTCTGCCAGGGAGGAGCCGTCACGAAGATTGCTTTTTTTAATTACTCTGTTAATTGATATAAAACAGAAAGGACGCAGATTAGTTGCATGCAATTAGCAAATTAATTCTCGGCAATTACAGACTTAATAATGGAGCGGCTTTGTGGTCGCATGTTGGGCTCTGTGGCTTATTGATTGTGTTTGTCAGAGGGAGCGATTTATGGAGAAGGCATTAAAGTAGGAACGCGGGCAGAGGCAGGAGCAGAGTTTGCAGAAGGGTTTCTGGGATGAGGTTCTGTGGAGCCACCTTGATGGACGTTCTCTGAGGAGTGGTTCTGCAGGCCCCAGCAGCCCCCCGGCACCCACAGCTCCTCTCGAAGGCCACGGGGGGCAGAGCTCAGATGGGCTGGGGGCTTGGTGTGGAGGGCTTGTGTGCATGTGTATGTGTGGATGTCTGTGTGTTCCTGTGTCTGCACCAGCATGCATGGATCTGCGTGTGTTCTATGTGTGCCTGTGTGAGTGTGTGTGGATGTCTGTCTGTTCCTGCGTCTGTGCACCAGCATGCATGGATCTGCGTGTGTGTTCTGTTGTGTGCCTGTGTGTGTGTGGATGTCTGTGTGTTCCTGCCTCTGTGCACCAGCAAGCGTGTTCTGTGTGTGCCTGTGTGGGTGTGCATGGGTGTCTGTGTGTTCCTGTGTTTGTGCACCAGCATGCATGGATCTGCATGTGTGTTTTGTGTGTGCCTGTGTGGGTGTGTAGGTGTCCATGTGTGCACATATGTGCATGTGGACGGGGCAGCGGCAGCTCGGCCCAGAGCCTCCTTCCTGGCAGGATGCCCTGAGTCCTGGAAGCCCGCCCTCCACGTGTAACAGGTGTGAGCTGAGCCATCGCCTTACAGAGAGGACAGCTCTGGGGCCAGGACTCAAACCCAGACCTCAGGGAAGGGACGTAGCTTCAGGGCCCCAGTTTCCTGGTCAGTGCGTGGGGCTGAAGACGCCTCCTGTGAGCTCGTTAGGTGGTGTGTGGATGGAGGGTCACCCAGCCAGCACCTTCCCCAGTGCAGCGGGTTATCTGGGTGCTTCCTGTCCACCGTGCCTCGTTGCTTCTCAGGAGCTCTGGGGACGGATGTTGCAGGCATTTTTACTCTGCTTTGCATGCTGAGGTCCGACTCCTTGGAAAGCTGCGGACTACTGGGCAGTGGAGGCCATGGGATGTGATGCCAAGTCCAGGGTGCTCCAGCCGCACAGACGGGATCTGCGGAGCGGGGAGAGGGCGCCCCGAGTTCCCGTCCTTCAGAGAGAAAACACGTGTACTTGCGAAGATGGAAGTAAGAGTCCCCTGCAGTGCTGTCTCCCCCCGCACCAGAATGGCCCACACTGGAGAGGCTGGCTGGGGGTGCTGTTTGGGCCTGTGCACGGTGTAGCCACTTCAGAACCGCCTGACGCTTTCTGACAGTCACGTATACACCCACCACATGACCCAGCAACTCCAACCCCAGATGTTGCCTAAGAGAAATGAAAGCATTTGTTCCCTCCAAGGCTGGAACCTGGATGCTCACAGCGTGTCATTCACAGTCGCATCCAGTGGGAAGCGGCCCCTGGGGCAGGAGCATGTGAGGCCCAGACACTGCCCAGCAATGCCGCGAGCGACCGTGCAGCAGGACACGGCGGGCGTCACAGGCGTTACGTGGGGTGAGAGAGCTGCACGTGGAGGCACCAGCTATGCGCTCCTACTCACTCAGAGTGGGGGTCAGAGGTGCGGGCACCTCTGGGGGCGCTGTGGCGTGGAGGGGAGTGTGGGCCTCCTGGGGGCTGGAAGTGGTCTCTGTCTGGGCCTGGGGGTCCCATGTAGCTCCCGCCACTGCTTCCCCGACATGGCTCTAAAGAGCAGAGTCCTGGGGCTGCGCAGCCCGGCAGGGCCCCAGGGCCACTTGGAGACACATTTCACAGTCTGTGTGCGTGTGTGAGCACATGCATGTGCCCGTGTGCACATGTGAGGGTGAGCGTTCCCAAGAGTGCGTGTGTGTGGCACACATGTGTGAGCTCATGTGTGCAGGTTTGTGAGCATGCAGTGAGCACAGCACACGTGTGCCTGGGTGAGCCTGGACATGCGTGCTCACCAGCCGGGCCCCGGGGCCGCTGCACTCTCTCCTCCCACCCTCTGGGTCGGAAAGGCCCGGAAGCTCCCTGAGCTCCTCAGACCATGGACCTCTGGGGCGCCACTTGTCACCCACAGGAAAAGGCGCAGCCATGGTGGCTGTCAGGCACCAGGCATGGAGAGGAGCTGCATTCTTGTGTTGAAAAGAAACCAAAAGCCTTGCTGGGCCCTCTTTTAGGAAGAGGAGGGCAGCGAAGCCCATGGTGGAGGAGCAGTGTCACTCAGTCTGTCCCTGGGGCCTCAGGAGCTACAGGCAGAAATATGACTGAAACATTCTGTGTCTCTGCAGGTGTCAGCTTAGGTGTCCCCTCCTCCGAGAAGCCCTCCGTGAGTGTTGAGTGGGGTGTGGTCCATCGTCTCTCAGGGAGGGCGGCCCCCAGTGGCCTGTCTGGGTCTGTGTCTGTGCCTAGGTTGGTCAGGGGCTACCCCGGACACCCTCTGTCCCCAGCACAGCCTGGGGTCTGCCCACCCTCCATCTGCAGGACCTCGTCCAAGTGACTGGGTTGGAGCCCCTTATCCCAACCCAATTTCCACCAACCCCAAAAGCCAGAAGCACCCTGCCACCACCCGATGGGCTAACAGCCTGGACTAGGCTCCCTAGCCTGTAAGTGGGCACCAGCCCATCCCCCATAGAGCAATGGCTAAGAAAGGAAGAGAAGAGGCTGAGCAGAAGAGCACAGATGAGGGGCTCTGCCAGCACCCCAGTCTCACCCCACAGTCCCCCAATGTGCAAACATCCATCCAGGGCTTCAGTGAAACTTCCCACCATGTTCCTCCACCTCCCCTCCCTCCCATCTCCCCAGATCAGAAATGAACAGAGGTAACAAGGCCTCCTGCAAGGCTACCCCTGTCTTCACACCATCGGGGCCAGTGATGAGGGGCCAACAGCGTGGTAGGACCATGAGGGTTTCTACTGTGTGAGGAGGTCCAGTGCCCACCAGGGTCCATCAGAGCCCACCTGAGCCCACCAGTGTCTACTAGGGTCAATGAGAACCCACCAGGGCCCACTAGGGTCCACCAGAGTCCACGAGGGCCCACCACACTCCACAAGTATGCACTGGGGCCCACAAGAGTCCATCATGGCCCACCATGGTTCACCAGAGTCCACCAGGGTGCACGTGAGCCCAACACAGCCCCACCTGCACCCTGAAGATCAGCCCCTCGGATGGAATATGGGCACCTGGTGGGGATGGCACAGGAGCTGGGTTGCCCTGGCGTCTGACCCCACAGCCTCCTCTCTGTAAGCAAAGGTTTGGATCTAATGGCCCCATATCGCCTCCCACTTCACCCGTGCTGGCAACTTTTCAGGTCTCTGCCTCGGACTGGTGTTGTCCAGGTCCAGAACTACAAAGTGCGGAAGTGGCTGTCCTTCACTTTGGCGCAGGGGCTCGGGGTTGGAACCCTTACCCCAAATCCAAGGTGGGTTGCCTTTTTTATGTCGTTCATGTCTCCACTCAATTTTCCAACACAGAGTATGTCTGTAATAACTTCTCATGTCACCTGTATTACCCAGTATCCACAGCAGCTCTGCACTGGCTTCAGTGGATCGACCTACCTTCTCTTCCTGGCTTTTCTTTCCTGCTTTCTTTACATGTCTGGTAATTTTTTTTTTTCAGAGGGAGTCTCACTTTGTCACCCAGGCTGGAGTACAGTGGCGAGATCTCAGCTCACTGCAGTCTCTACCTCCCGGGTTCAAGCCATTCTCCTGCCTCAGCCTCCTGAGTACCTGGGATTACAGGCGTGCGCCACCACGCTCAGCTAATTTTTGTATTTCTAGTAGAGACAGGGTGGGGATTTCACCATGTTGGCCAAGCTGATCTTGAACTCCTGACCTCAGGTGGTCTGCCCGCCTTGGCCTCCCACAGTGCTGGGATGACAGGCGTGATGACTGGCCTCCATGTCTGGTAATTGCTTATTGGATGTCAGATGTTCTTGAGCTTTGTTGTGGGATGCAGTTGTTACTTGGAGGCAGCTTGACATTTCAAGCCTTGCTTTTAAAATTAGGAAGGAACTGAGCCTGCTGTGTAGGATGAACTATTCTCCACTGAGGCAGGACCTTCCCGAGCACCTTCCCTGATGCCCCATGAGTTACAAGCCCTCCATTCTAGCTGCAGAACAGGGACCCTTCCCAGCCCTGCGTGACAGCCGGCTGCGTTCTGTCTGACACCTTTGGACGGCTCCTTTCCAGCCTCGGGTAATTCTGCATGTGCATGGGCTGAGCAGCCCTTGGCTAAGCACACCTGGGGAGCCCTTTGTGGGTTTCTGGGGTCCCCCATGCAGCTCTCTCCTCCTCAGGGTCCTGCTCTGTGAGCTCCAACTGCTTCACTATTTCTGGCCTTCGGTCTAGCCCCTCAGCTCCAGTATTCCACAGGCACAGCAGCCCAGAAGTGAGCCTTCAGCTGGGGCTACGGCAGGGCTCGCCTGGCGAGTTTCCACCTTGCGGAATCGTGGCTGCAGCGCCCCATGCACCGTGTCACAAACTGTTCTTTCCTGCATTTTGCCCATTTCCGACAGTTTCAGATAGGAGGAGAAATCCAACCCCTGCTGTTCTGCCTCGGCTGGAAGTGGAAACCTGTCATTGGGGTAGACAGGTGCATGATGTGCCCAACCCAAGGCTTCTTCCAGATGAGGAGAGCACACTCAGGGACGGCTCCTGTGACCACATCCACACAGGGCTGACCCGGCAGGGCCCGGGGGATGCGAGAAGCTGGTGAGGACCACCTGGATGCCCTGTAGTGCTGTTTGCAGGAGGGGAGGAACGCTCCACGCCTGCTGCCCAACAGGTCTAGGGTCTCCATGAGAGCCATCCCCCAGGCCCCAGAAAAGGCACAGCCGGCAGCACATCTTGCCAGCTCCAGCTCCTCGGAGTGTCCCCTAGGAATGTGTGCCTTCCGGGAGCCTCAGCCTGTGGCCTTGGGAAGCAGGGTCATCACAGATGTAAGTGGTCATGGTGCAGTCATGCTACAGAAGGGTGGGCTGTCGCCCAGGATGTCTGGTGTTTTCATGAGAAGAGGCACCGACCATGGAGGGGAGACGGCCGTGTGAACACACTGCAGTGACGTGGGGCAGCCGCACCTGCCAGAGCCCCCAGAAGTCAGGAGAGGCGAGGGGAGACCCTCTACCCAGAGGCCACGGAGGGAGCATGGTCCTGCCCCACCCCGGTTTCAGACCCTGGCCTCCAGAATTGTGCAGGACACATTTCTGCTGTTTTCAGCCACCAGTCTGTGATACTTTGTGACAGAAGCCACTGGAGACCCATGCAGGTGCCAGGGCTCCACACCACATCCACCCCTCACTCCCATCTGTGTGGTGGCTGGTCATCTGTACAGGCTGTGGATTCTGTGCACACTGCATCCACTCCCTTGGTCCTATCTGTGTGGTGGCTGGTTATCTGGACAGGCTGTGGATTCTGTCCACACCGCGTCCACCCTCTCGCTCCTGTCTGTGTGGTGGCTGGCCATCCAGGCAGGTCGGGTAGGTCGGGTGCTGGGGGAGGTCACGTGCCCCCTAATAACAGGCAGCCCTTGGCTGGAAGGACACTGATTGGCCTCAGGGCCAGCTCCCTGTGAGAACTACCAGCCACCTCTAGCCTATTGTACAATCTACATCGACATGCAGACACGGCGTCACCTGTCGGCCAAAGGCGAGCTGCTTACCAAGCCCATTTACTCCAGCCTGTGAGACAGAGCACGAGGAAGTGACCCTCACTTCCCTCCAGTGAAACCTGTGCTGGCAAAGTGCCCAGCTCTGCTGAGGTCCAGACAATTCATAGGTTTACTTTTCTCTTTCACTTTTAATTGAATTCTGCTGGCATCCATGCAAGCTGGAATCCAGGAAGAAAAGGGGAAGGCGGTGGCCTCTTCACTCAGTTGGCAATGATGTATCAGTTTCTGCGACGTGCCAGTGCCAGAGGCTCTGCCTTCTACGGTCTTGTTTGGAGACACGACAGAGGACTTCTTGGCACAGAGGTCTCCGACTGGGGAAGTATCAAAGATACCAGAAGGCGAACCAGTGACAGACAGCAGGTGACATACAGGGACCCTCAAGAGGTCTCAGCTCAGACGGGATGCCCTCGTTCCAGGCTGAACAAAAGCTCATCCCCTGTGGGAAACTGAGCCGGAGGCGTGAGGAAGCTCAGCCTTAGATCACACGGCAAGGCAGCCGGTGTTGAGGCTGGAGCCTGCTCTCATGTGGTGTCAGGGGTGCTTTGGGGAATAAAGGACTCTGGCCCCCATCATGGCATTACTCGGTAATCCTGGAGTCCCCAAGAAAACAGATGAAACCCAGCATCTGGCCGGCTGGATGGGCCTCGGCGCTGTCCGAGGTGCTGAATGGGGTCCAAGGTGCTGAATGGGATCTCAGCACCCCCGCCCTCCGCCTGCCAGAGCCTTGGCGGTCACTGACAGAGGAAGGAAAGTGAGGTCTCTCAGGGACTTAGCCTGAACCGCCTGGCTCTGCGGCTCCCCCTGCATGGTCGTCTTGCACCTGCAGCTGTGCTCACCTGGGCCACGGATTCCACTGCAACCAACTCCAAGGAACTTTGAAATTATTTTTTCCACTGAATGTGTGTCTGCTGTAGTTGCATTGTACTTAATGAAATGAGAGGTATATGGATGACCGGCTGAAAGTCGGGGTGCTGCTGTACTCTGTGCCTAGCTCTGGGTTCCATGGGGGATACAAGTGAACACCCTCAAGGCCTGGGTCTGCCCCACAGAGCAGTCTAGCAGGAGAGGCCCCTCGTGCTGTCGCTGGAACGGGCATATGGTCACATCTGACTTAAGATCCACGAACAGGAAATGTATTATGATGGCACAAAACCAGGGCACTGCCTAAGTCCAGGTGCCAAGGAAGTTCTCCATAAGCAGGGGGTATTGGAGCCGAAGATGGCAGATCAGTTGGAGGTAGTTGGTGAGGCTTTTCCATGAGATGGTCCTTTGTTTAGCACAAATTCAAGTAATCAGAGACAGAAGGAGTGGGGGAGGCAGCCTCACATGAGAAGGGAGTCTCTGTGATCCTCCCACCTCTCCCACAGTTTCCAGCCTGGCCAGCCCCTGGCTGCTGCATCTGGGTTCTGCTTCTAAGCAGCACCTCTGGAAGCTCTGTGAAGTCTGGACCGGGGTGGACAGGGCTTTGCCTTGTTCTGGTGATGATGTCTCATACATCCAGCCTCAGGTTAGCCCTCCCCATGCAGGGGGTCACTCTCTACCAACTGCCCCACACCCAGGTGGGCTGCAGCACAGCGCCGTCCTCAGCTCACTGCACCCACTCATCATGTCTCCTCCCCTCAGGCTGCCCTCCCCATCTGTCACTGTGTTTGAAGTTCCATCACCTCTTTGGGAGATGGTGGGGCAGGAGCCTTCACTGCCATGTGACAGATGAGAAAACTGAGTCTGAGGGAGGCCCCGGAGCTGGTTTGAGCAGGGACACCAAACCAGGTTTCCCTACCTATAAGCTCCCAACCACACACTCCCTCCTGGTCAATAACCACAGACACGTGTGTCCAAATGTGTGCACACGTGTGTCCAAGTGTGTGGTGTGTGGTGCGTATCTGTGTATGCACATCCAGGTTTGCATGTGTGCAAATTTGCATGTCTTTATTTCTGTAGGGGGGGTGTCTGTGGTTCACAAGCACCTGTGTGTGGAAGGGGAGGGCCTCTGTCCACTAGCGCTGCCAATGCTGCTGAATGAGGCATTGCCACCTGGCATTGTCACCCATCGCTTCACCCTGGACTCTTACACAGCTATTTGGGAGTCTCGCTTGTAGAATTCATGAGAATGTGCAAAATCAAAACAGATTATTTGCTTCTTACCCCCATCTCTGCCAATGCATTCAGAAAAATCACACGTAGGCAAACATGAGAGCCATTGCCTCCCCGCTCCGCAGAGCCCCGTGGCAGGCATCCTGGAGTGTTGCCACAAAGGTCAGAATCTGCAAGAGGCAGGGATGGGAGTGTCTCGTGGCCATCAGCTGCTGGCACTCTCCAGCAGCTCAGCAGGTGTTTACTGGGAAAGGAGAGGCCTCTGTGCTCTTTTGGTGACCATGTTTACAAATGAAAAAGTGGTTTGAAAACTACAAATGTTGGAAATGTCATAGTTGGTTTAAGTCTAAGTGGACCAGATGCTGTCATCTCCACCCACTCCCTCAGGCCTTGCCACCTCACCCAGCCCAGCTGATGCCCACCTGCCCTGAGTCTCTGCCTGAGGCCCGGAGCAGCCTTAACCCATGATGTGCTGGGGGCATCAGGGCAAAAACATGTGGGTCTCTCACCCTTCCGGCAGGAAAGTTGAGCCCACCTGAGAGGGTTCCACAGGCCCAGTCCCCACAGGTCCACCTGAGAGGGTCCCAGAGGCTCACCTGGGTGGCTCCACCTCCTCCCTCAGGTTATAAGGAGACTGTGATCCACCAAAGCTTGAGAAACTCCCAGGCAGGAGCTGTAGACTCTCCCAGGCAGGTGTGAACTTGTGGCAAAGACACTGTTTCTGTCTGGTTTTGTTCACAGCCAAGGCAGTGTTGGGCAAAGCTGGCACAGGGAGAGTCCTTCCTTGGGCTGTGGGGGCTGCAGAGGTGGCCGTGGGGTGCTGGTGACAGCACTCCCCGGCATGGTCCAGAGTGGCTGGCACAGCAGAGCCCTCACCTGCTGTCCCCACCAGTGTCTGTGTCTGGGTCCCAAGGCGAACCTTGCTTCAAACGCTCCTGGACCAACAGCTGCTTGGCCTGCTGTTCTCCTCCACCATGGGGTCTGTGCAGTCGCCAGGACGACACATGTACACACATGCCATTTCCATCAGGGCTGTGTGTATGCGTGTGGGACACATGGGGGTGGGAACAGATATTTTAATTAGGATAAAAAAATAGGATGCTCTATGTTTGTAGATACAGCACAGATTTTAAAAACTATAAATCACACCGAACACTTTATGTTAGTAAATTGGAAAATATTGATTAAATAAATAATTTTACAGAAAAACTGTGGTAAAAGTGACTAAAAAATACAAAAGAATTGAACAAACCAGTTACCACTGAACAAATCAAAACAATAACTGAAGCTTTCTCCCTTTCTCTCACACATGCACACCTCCGGATCCAGGTTCTATAGGCAAGTTTTACCAAACGTGGTAGGAATAGTAAATATCTATCTTTAAAAGTTTTTCATGTAAGGAAACTACCCAAATAATGTATACATCTGACATAATATTGATATCAAAACAGGACAAGGACTAAAGAAACACTAGCAACTCAAGTCCATCAGTGTATAAAACAGTATGTCATGAGGAGGAATGCAAAGCTGGCTCAATCTCAGACATACTTTGTTTTAAACCACATGAACCACTGGAAGGAGAACAGCCATGTGATCACCTAAACAGAGGCAAGAAAATGCAGTCCACAAACTGCAGTATTAATCAGGCGAATTCTCAGCAAGCTAGAAATACAAGGCAAAAAAAAAAAAAAAGTAAACATCATAAAATAATAATAGAACTTTGGAAATACTATCACACAAGTCAAAAAGGCCCATTATCACACTTCTATTTAGTTTGTACTAGAGGCCCTAGCCAATCTAAGAAGACAAAACAAAAAACACAAGGACTAGGAATTGAGGGAAAGACAAATGGTCCTTCCTCGTATAGAAAATAATTACACAGATGCTCACAGAAATATGCAGCTGAACTATGGAAACTAATCGGCAAAGTGTAGAATTCACGTATAAAAATCAATATCATCCCTTCAAAAAATAATATGTAAAGAGCAAATAAAAGTAATTCCCTTTGCAATGGGGAAGGAGGGGTTGAAGAGCTGCCCATCACGGACATGTGTGATCTTTGTGGAGGCTGCTAAGGGTGGCCTGCTCACGTGGAAATGCATGCCGTGGATGTAGAAAGACATGCAGCATGCAGGCACCACCACTCCTCAGATTTGCCCCTGAAGTCATCACATTCCCATCAAAACCCCAAAGGACACTCACAAGGGGGTGAATTGGAGACTTCTGGATCCACCAACATGGAGCCGTCACATCCTCCTGGGTCTTCCCACTAAAACCCAAAAGTCCTGGACATAAAACAACCAAGGAGCATAGGATGACTGGAAGAGGGAGGAAGGCCACTGCCTGGGAGCCTCCAGACTCAGGACAACATTGTTTTGAGTGCCCTGGGTTTCCTTATTGCCTCCGACAGCCTCTGACCTGCAGTCATCACTGATGGAGTAAAAAGCTCCAGGAAAAGCCGGGAGCTTTCCTCCCAGCCAAAGCGTGAGGAGAGGGTGGTCAAACAACAGAGCCCCTTTTTAGCTTTGTCATCCCTACTCTAGCTAGATACCAATGTGGTTTCAGAGGGGCCACCCCACGTCACCCCCACCCTGGAGAGGCAGGCGGCAGTTCTCTGAGGCCCTCACTCAGTGGTGTGAGTGGATCATTTATCCCCTGCCTGGTGGGAATAGATGGTGCTCCAATCCCTTGTGGGATGGGGTCAGCAGGGCCTGGTGGGGAACTGAGCCTCCACACCCCCCAGGAGCATATCAGAAAGGTTACACACCATGACCAAGTGTGATTTAATCCCAGGAATGCAAGGACGGTTCCACATATGAAACTCAACCAGCAAAATAGGCCACATTAATAAAACAAAGTTTAGAAATCCATATGGTCATCTCAACTGAGACAGAAAAAGCATTTGAAAACTCCAACACCTTTACATGACAAAACACTCAGAAAGCTAGGAGTACAAGGGCACTTCCTCCACACAATTGATAAGGTTTGAATATATGTCCCTGCCCAAATCTCCTGTTGAACTGTGATCCCAGTGTTGGAGGTGGGGCCTGGTGGGAGGTGTTGGAGTCATGAGGGTGGATCCCTCATGGCTTGGTGCTGTCCTCGAGATCATGAGTTCTCTTGAGACCTGCTTGTTTAAACATGTGGCGCCACCCCACCTCCTCTTGCTCCTGCTCCTATCATGTGACCTTCCTGCTCCTCCTTCATCTTCTGCCATGATTAGAAGCTTCCTGAGGCCTCCCCAGAAGCTGAGCAGATACCAGCACCATACTTCCTGTACAGCCTGAAAAACTGTGAGCCAATTAAAGCTCTTTTCTTTATAAATTACCTAGTCTCAGGTCTTTCTTCATGGCAATGCAAGAATGCCCTAATACAATGATAAAGGGCTTATGGAAAACCCACAGCCAACACTATATCCAGTGGTGAAAGACTGAAACCTTTCCCCTAAGATCAGGAAGAAGGCAAGGATGCCCATTTTCAGCACTAATATTCAATGTCATACTGGAAGCTGGAAGCTGTAGCCAGAAAAATGAGGCAAGGAAAAGAAAAAAAAAAAGGCATTCAAATTGGGAAAAAAAGAAGAAAAATCATCTCTATTTGCAGATGACACTATCCCATATACAGAAATATCCACAAAATTCACCAAAAAAAAAAAAAAAACCCTTTTAGAGCAAATGAATAGCTTCAACAAATTTGCAGGATGCAAGATCAACACACACAAATCAGCTGTGTTTCTATGTGCCATCCACGAATAACCTAAAAAGAAGGTAGGAAGCAATTTCATTTATAATCGCACCCAAAAGAATAAAATATCTGGGGAGGAAGTGGAAAGGTATCTCGTGTTCATGGATTGGGGGCCTTAATATTAAGACGGCAATATCACCCACAATGATGTATAGATTCAGTGCAACCTCTATCAGGATCCCAAGGGACTTTTGCAGAAAATGAAAAGCCGATCCTCAAATTTATATGAGACTGCAAGGGGACCCAAGTAGCCAAAACAATCTCGAAAGAGAAGGGAAAAATTGGAGGACTGATATTTCCGAATTTCAAAACTTTGCACAAGGCCGGGCGCGGTGGCTTATGCCTGTAATCCCAGCACTTTGGGAGGCCGAGGTGGGCAGATCAGGAGGTCAAGAGATCAAGACCATCCTGGCCAACATGGTGAAACCCCGTCTCTACTAAAAATACAAAAATTAGCTGGGCGTGGTGGCGCACGCCTGTGGTCCCAGCTACTCCAGTGGCTGAGGCAGAAAAATGGCTTGAACCCAGGAGGCGGAGGTTGCAGTGAGCCAAGATTGTGCCACTGCACTCCAGCCTGGCGACAGAGCGAGACTCCGTCTCCAAAAAAAAAAAAAAAAAAACTTTGCACAAAGCTACTGTAGTCAAATACTATGATA
This sequence comes from Cacajao melanocephalus, assembly GCA_963573385.1. Taxonomy (NCBI): domain Eukaryota; kingdom Metazoa; phylum Chordata; class Mammalia; order Primates; family Pitheciidae; genus Cacajao; species Cacajao melanocephalus. Next base: position 48,614 of record CAUYLG010016981.1, read on the forward strand.
TGTTCACCAAGGTAGACGTACAGACCCAACAGCACAGAATTGATTTCAGATATAAGCCCATTTATCTATGGCCAACTAATTTTCAGCAAGTGTGCCGAGACAGTTCAATAGAGAAAGAATAATCTCAACAAATGGCTGAAACAATACAAGCAAAAAAAATCATCTACTGATACAACATACAAAAACTGACTCAAAATATGTCAAAGATCTTACTGTAAGAGCTAAAACTATAAAACTCTTATCGTAAAATGTAGAGGCAGATCTTCACAACCTTGGATGTGGTAATGAACTCTTACATAAGACACCAAAAACACGAACAAGACAAGAAAAAATATTCAATTTCATCAAAATTTAAAACTTTTGTGCATCCAGGGATATTGTCAAGAAAGTAAACAGACAACCTACAGAATTGGGAGAAAATGTTTGCATGTCACATATTTGACAAGAGACTTGGATCTAGAATAGATAAATAATTCTTCTAACCCAACAACAGAAAGGCAAACAACTCTACTAAAAATGGGCCCAGGGCTTGAATAGACCTTTCTCCAAAGAAAATACACAAATGACCAATAAGCCTGTGAGACGGTGTCCAACGTATTTACTCATTAGGAAAATGCAGCTCAAAACTACAAGAAAATAAAACTTCACAACTACTAGATGGTCACGATAAAGGTTATAGAAAATAACGTGTGCTGGTGAGGCTTTGGAGCAGTTAGAACCCTTGAGCCTTGCGGGTGGGAACGGTGCAGCATATACAGAATATATATACATGGCTGGAAGTTCAGGATCAGGGCGCTGGCAGATCCCGTGTCTGGTGAGAGTCAGCTTCCTGGTTCATCCATGGCGTCGCCTTTCTGTGTCCCCACATAATAATGCAGGAGGTGAAAGGTCGCTCTGGGGTTCCTTTTCGAAGGCCACTAATCCCATTCAGGAAGGCCCCACCCTCATGGCCTAGTCACCTCCCAAAGGCTGCACCTCCAAATACCATTTCCTTGAGTGCTCAGATTTCAATATAGGAATTTGGGGGCACACAAACATTCAGGCTATAGCCCTGGGAAAGAACTGCAAAACAAGACTATAAGATTTTGTATTATCGGCTAATTTTATGGCCCTTGCCACCTCACTCACACATTATAAATAAGGAATTATGCAGAAATGAGTGGAATTGCTTGGCTAGAGGTCCCTGCAATCCAGAAAAAGAGACGTGTCTATTTCTTGCCCTCTGGGTCCCACCGTTGGGGGCAGGGGTGACTGTTTGCAGGTGGCTCCCGCTCAAAGGCCCTTTTGAAGCCGAGCTTCAGCCCAGCCTGAAGGGACCGGAGCAGGGAGCAGCCCCTCCAGCTGCACAGAGACTCCCTTCGTGGGCAGCAGTCTCCACGTCCCAGGGTCAGGGGTGCTGTCAGGGGTCATTTGGGAAGTGGGGTTCTCACCAGAAGCCTCCCGCCCTCCTCACTTCTCTGCCCCACCCTCCCTCGAGTGAAACACTTCCCTCAGGGTCCACAGTTGATCACAATTAATGAGCCACCAGCGGCTCTGCTCCCCTGGAGAGGTTCAGTCTGAGAAAGAGGGCAGTAGGGGCTCCGGGGAGATGCAGCTCCCACGCCGCCCTCCTGAGAGGACCCTTCTGGGGAGAGAATTGAGGTGGGTCCATGGGGCAGCCCTTCCCCACCTGAAGTGGAGGGAGCTGCAGTGTCTGACTCGGCCTTCTGGTACTGAAGCTGGGCCACCCCTGCCCTACCAGCCACCGGAGAGCTTCTCTGAAAGCACAAAGCAAACCTACCCATCGCCTGCTGGAAACCTCTCCAGGCATCACTAGGGCTGTCTCACACAGCGTCCTGTCCCTGTCACCACTGGCCCCTGTGTCCCCATCTCCCCAGCTGTCCGCAGCACAGCCTCGCCACTGCCTTCTGGGTCTGAGGTCACTCTTGCTGGAAGGTTTCACCTGGCATGGTCCCTGGAGTTCTTGGCTCACAGATGCCCACACAGGTCCCAGCTCAGACGTCCCCCTACTCAGAGGTGGTCGCCACACGTGCAGCCCCTCCCAGCCTGTGGTGGCCGTTGTCACTCTCACCTTCTTTGGCCCCTCCCTGCTCTAGAGCCGCCCTCCTGGAGTGGGAGCCACAAGAACAGGGCCGGGGTCACCACGGTTCCCTCACCACATCCTTGGCCACAGCGGGAGCCCATTCCCTGCTCCTGGACTCACAGGAAGAATCGGGTCAGCTGATGTCAGAACCAGTGGCTGCCGCCACAAACCACAAAGTGAGCCCTTAAAACGGTACGTGTCGTCTTCCTGTCCTGGAGGTCCGAGTGGTCTCACTGGGCTAAAATCTTGCTGTCTGCAGGGCTGGCTCCTTCTGGAGCCCCCCAGAGATAACCTGCTTCCTGCCTCCCCATCCTCTGGAGCCGCCCACACCCCTTGGCTTGTGGCCCCCTCCTCCCTCCTCACACTGCACCTCGCTGACCTCTGCTTCCATGGCCTCACTTTATTCTCCAACGCTGGGCCTCCTGCCTCCCTCCTGTAAGGAGGATCGAACATAAATAAAATATATAAATACAGATTACATATGATTAGGTTTATTTTATACGTAATGAGATCATGGCATAGAATATAATTACACGGGGATGAACCTTCGGGCTCAAGACCCTTAATTCAGTCAAACCTGCAGACTCCCTGTGCCATGTGGGGAGAGGGTCACGGGGTCCTGGGATTGGGGCGTGGACACGTCTGGGGGATTGTTGTTCTGCCCACCACAGGTTCTTTGGGTAAGAAGGAGGGGAGCCTCTTGAGGCTTGAGACATGGGCAGAAACAGCCTCAGCCGTGGAGAGCTCCAGGGACACAGGATGTCCTTTGGGGGTCTTGATTAGGATAAGGAGGGGCTGGGCACCCTGGGGCCACTGTCCAGAGGCCTGCCGGGAACTCATTCCCTCGACACCAGCGACAAGGCCCCTTCCCACACGGTGCTGCCCATGCCTGGCCCAGCATCCACACATACGCAAACTTCTGGGTGTGCCTCCAAAACTGCCAGCAAGCGTGGCCATTGTCCCTTCCCATCGGGGGAGCAAAAGCGACGTGTAAAATGTGCCTCTGACTCGTGAAATATGCTTCAGCCTCCTTGGTCTCTAGAAAAGCCCTTGCTGGGTGAGAGGTGTGGTCGTTCCTTAGGAAGGTGTCACTTGGGAGGGGCTCCCGGGTGGGAAGTGGGGGAGGACAGCTGAGGAGGAGGGCAGCCAGGGAGCCGCCGGCCCCCAGTGTCCCAGGAAGCCCGGGGTCCGGATCCTGAGAGCTGTGGGGCACCTCCCAGCAGGGGTCCACGATGCCTCCGGCAAAGGGCTGGAAAGAATCCAGCTCCATCTGCTGCCTTCTGGTGTCTGCCTGGACACACGAACAGCCACGGACAACATGAGGAAGAGTGAGCGCATCTGTGTCAATAAAACTTTATTTATGGATAGCAAAGGTGACTTTCATAGCATTCTCATATGTCACAAATATTAGTTTTTTATATATTTTTTTCAACCATTTTTAGCTCATGGGCCCCAGAAACACAGGAGTTGGCCTGACTGTGGCAGACATCACTAATCAATCCTGTACACTCCCCAGCCCAGCCCCAGCCCTGATCCCGGGGGCTGCTCCACAGGACGGCAGGAGCCCCCGGGCCAGGCTGGAGTCTGTCAGAAAATCCGTTGCTGAAGCCCCTTTACACACCAGGGCAGGAAAGTCAGATGGCAGGGAGGAGGACCCAGGGGGAAGCTGGGTGCTCCGGGCCCCAGCCCCACATGCTCAAGGCTCGCTCTGTGTGTCATCACCTCTGTTTGCACCCAGGCCCTCCTGCAAGGCAGCTCAGCAAACTTCTTAAATGGGTCACTGGATGCTCACCTTGAGCTTTCACAGGGCGAGGTTTCTTCAAACGGGACACACCAGAGTCCAGGGCAGGCCAGAACCTGCTGCCAGTGCCTGTCCCAGATCAGGGCTTCCAAGCACCCATGGGGCCCTATGTTCCACCCTAAAGCCAATTCCAGCTGCTCCCAGGAGTGTGAGGAGCCTGGGGGTGTGTCTTCCTGGGAGCAGGCAGGTGTGAGAAGATTGACCCAAGAAATGGGACCACAAGACCTCCCCAAAACCCATAGCCGGGTGGCCAGGTCCACCATCCACGCCCTCAGTGTCTTCTAAAGGTCAAGGGTCTCTGCTCAGGTGGAGCAGAGCACGTGACCCAGCAGCTCTTCTCTCCCTGGAACTCCTGTCTTCTGTCTGGAGGCAGAAAATCTGTTTTAGGGGCTTTCCAAGCCTGGCTCATCAGAGGTGCAGGGACATGTTCAGAGCGGAGACTGCAGAGGGAATGGAGGGGCTGGGGGCATGCCAGCCCCATCCACAAAGAGTCCCCTGTGCCTCGAGTCTCCGTCCCGCTCTGCTCCCCACTCCCTCCTCCCCACTGCTAGAAACAGGCTCCTCCACACCTCGCCCTGGCTGCAGAACGCAGCTTAATTACATGGTCTGCGGGTTGGGTCCCTGAGCGAGGCTTGGGCTGGTTCATGGCCAAGACGCCTCCCCAGCTCATTCCACTCTGCCCGCTCTGTCAGCTTAGCCTCCATCGGGAGCAGCACTCTGACTGGCCACCGTCCAGGGCGTGGAGCACCGTTAATCGCAGTGAATTCATTAGGCATTTCACTGGGGGCCCGGGTACCCAACTCCACATCAATTACACAGAAATTAAGTAGCAGAGTCCACAGCGTGGGGCCTGAGCTGTGGCCACATCTGTCTCCCAGAGCCCAACCACAAGTCCATGCTCCCAGGTGGGCAGGATCTCACGGCAGGGGCGATGGGGGGAGGGGAGGGGAGGTCAGTCCTGCTTCGCAGTCAGAGAGTGGACGGCAGCTCTCAGCTCAGGCTCCCAGGCTGCAGCGCGTGAGGGGCATGGAGCAAGGCCTGGTTGGTGTCGGGTCAGCCGGGAAAGCCCTCCCCCTGAGAGGCCAGAGCCAGCCCCAGCCCATGGCCCTCATGTCCACTGTGCCTCAGGGGCGGCCGCTACATGGCCTGGGGGCTTGTTAGAAACACAGGCCCAGACCTTCTGAGGCAGTATCTGAACCTTGAGCTGTCTCCAGGGGTTCATGGGCACGGTGAGTCCGAAGCCCTGCTCTGGGGAGCCCGGGCTCATCGCAAGAGCCGGGCCCCATCTGAGCGCTGACGGCAGCCACCCTCGGCCTGCGTGACAGGGGCTCCACAGGGCGCCCTAGGCTCCTGTTCCCGTTTCTTTTTGGCCATCCCTGAGGTGGGGAGCCCCCAGGCTCTGCTGAGGGCTTCCCGGCCCCTGAGGCATGGGTGAACTTGGTGGGACTGTTCTGCCTGACTGCTCCGCGCTGCTGATCCTGGCACACCAAGGGTCTTCCTCATCTTGTGGCTTGGAGGGAGCAGCTGGGAGGAGAGGACCTGAGTCGCAACCACATGGCGCAGCGTTCCAGGAGATCCTGCAATTAAACCCCCATGCTGCAGCGTCGCAGAAAACGGGATTCGCATAATTTGAAATTTGAGGAAAATCTCTAAATACTTTAATTTTGATAGAAACTATTTCCACTGCTGACATGTGTCTACACCTATAATTTCGGTTGATAAATTGCTGTAATTTCTCCTCCATTTCATGTTCTTCTGAGCATTAATTGTCAGTTGCAGGGTAAGACTGCAGAAAAGAGGGGGAGAGCAGTGCCTCAGCCGGCGGCGCCCGCGTCTGCGCAGCTGATTATGCGGCTCACAGACGCAGCAGAGTCCAGGCTCCCGGGATGTGCCGGCGGCTCCCGAGGCCTGTGGAGCTGCATCCCAGACTCGTGAGGCGGAGCTCACGGGGCAGGCGCAAACACTGTCTAAGTCACACATGGGAACATCCTTGCTCTAACTTATGTTCACACACACATACGCACTCACACACACACATGCACACACGCACACGCACACACTGTCCAAGTCACACACGGGCACACCCCTGCTCTAACCCGTGTTCACACATACACACGCACACACATGCACTCACATGCACACGCTGTCACCCACAGGCACACCCTGCTCTAACCCATGTTCACACACACTCACATAGACACACACACATTCACACGCACACAGCTGTTGGCTGCCACACACACATTCACACTGGAGTATGTGCACGTGTGTGTGACAGAGGGAGAGACAGGGCCTCTTGGAAATGGTCAGCATCCTCCTGACACCCCTGGTTGGCTTGATGTAGGGACAGAGGTGGGGATGGCCTGACGGCTCCATCTTCCACCTCCCAGTGCCCGGCCATCACTACAGCTGGGCTGCCCCACCCACCTGCGACCCCCTTTCCCTGCAGGCTGCGTGCTTTCTCCCTGAGTCTCCAGGACTGCCCACTAGTGGCAGGGTGGGAGGAATGCAGCCCCCTCAGGCCCCCACGGCATTCCCCCCAAACCCCACTGGCTTCAGCACCTTCGAAGAGGCTGACCAGAATCCATGTGCACGCTCTGTGTGCTGCTGTTCCCGGGGCCCCCAGCCCTGGGCTGCCTGCCGGCCCCTCTCCTCTGTCAGGACCCAGGCTGGCCTCCGAGGGTCCCCCAACCCCCAGCCGCCGACTGCTCCAGGGCAGGGGCCATCTCATCTCTGTTCTCACCCTGCAGGCAGGAGCCTTTCTGTGTTGGAAAAGAGGCAAAAGGAGGGAGTGGGGAGGAGATGGCACTGACCACACGAGCAGACCCTCCTTCCCTGGAGCCCCGTCTCCCTCCCCATCCCCAAGTGGACACCCTGGACCGAGCAGAGGCCAAAGGGTGCCCACCCTGTGTGCTTGTCCCAGTCAGCTCCGTGTGGCTCCCTTGGGCAGTTTCCACGGTGGGCTCAGGTGCAGCAGGGGTCCACAACACAGAAGCCCCAGGAGACCCTGTCCTGACCCTGGGGCCCCAGAAACATCTCCTGCTCTTGAACCCCCCTCCCCCAACACTGTGCTCAATTTCTCCCAGGCTCTGGGTGCTTGCAAGGTTCCCAGCGTTTACCAAGGAGAAAGATGCAGGAGGGGAGGCTGAGGGGTGTGTGGGGCTGGACACCCGCCAAGATCTCTCCCGGTTCCTCTGTGGGAAGGAGCTGGCCAGGGCCAGAATCCTGGCTCAGACACGATGCTAAAAGTGCCTCAGGATTTGGTCCCAGGTCCCCGTCCTCCACCCAAAATCCCTCTGGAGTCGTCATCCCTTCAGGCACCTCACCGCCTTCCACCTGACCCTGCCTGCCCTGGGCGGACCCTCCCCCAGCTCTGCCCTCCCCCACGCCCCAAACCCACCCTCCCCACTCTGTTAAAACAAAGCCCCTCTTACCAGGGGATGTCACATGCCACCGCCAAATTATTCCATTAATTTATTATTCATGATGAAAAATTATTCTAATAACATTTCCATGCTATTAATATTCTGAAGACGAGCCATTTAAAGCCCCTTCCTGCGCCCTCCTCTTGGTGAGAACCAATCTATTTTTAACAAAGTGTATTGAAATTTAAATCTAATCATCCACAATATGCTACGTTTAACAAATATGCTTTCAAAGAGTCTGTGAAAGGAGCCAGGTTGGGTGGTCCCGGAGGAGGCAGGAGACTGGGCCCCTAAGGTGGGCATTGGGGGTGCCATCCTCCGCTGCCCCCGGCCCTGCAGATGGAGTCCGTGCCACAGCCCCTTTCCTCACGGGGGGAGCCAGGCCAGGAGACCCCTCCTCACTGCTTCCCTCCCTCCCTCCCTCCTTTTCCCCTTGTCCCACCCCCCAGTCCATCCAGAGACTCTGAGTTTTGCTCTGGGCAGCGTGTGTGCGGGGGCGTCTCGCAGAAGCTGATATCTGAGGTCAGGCATCCTTAGGAGAGGGCGGAGCTGCTCCCTGGTTGAGACAACCTTTTCTGACCGCTCCCTCCTCCCTTTGACTGCCTTCTCTATGTGGAGGGGTCCTTGGCTCTGTCCCCAATGCACACTGCAGCCCAAGGTGGGCTGGAGTCCAGCTGCCCAGGGAGGGTCCTCATGGGCACCTTAGGAGATGTCCTGTCCTGCTCCCTCTTCCAAGGTCGTGACACATGCCTACTGCACACACGGACACCCATATCCATTGCTCAGTCACACATGTGCACACAGGCGGCCTCAATCATCCATCTGGCAGGGGGTACCTCCTTCTGTCTGGGCTGGACACAGAAGAGTGTCTGTGGGAACGGGAGGGAATGAACGTCACGGGAGAGAACCAAGGGAGCTGCCTGGATGGGAGGTGAAGGGCCAGGAGGAGGTGAAGGGCCAGCTGTCTCCCGGGAGGGCAGGGAGTGGAGGGACCAGGTGCCTTCCTCCGGGAAATATCAGGCATCCCCTTGGGATGGGGGCCTTCTACAAGAGAAGAGAGGCGGCCCTTCCAGGTGGGTCTGAGGGCGGAAGGGATGGGGTTGAGAACTTGGGATGGGGAGGACACTCTTGTCTCCATGAAACTGGAAGTAGGATGTGAGATACAGGGTCCAGTGAGCAGGAGGCCCTGGAGGAGAGCAGAGTGGCTCACAGAGAGCCTGTCATCTGTTCATCATTCACCCATTCATTCATTCATTCACCCATTCATTCATTCATCTATCCATCCATTCATCTGTCATCCTTCCATCCATCCACCCATCATCCATTCATCTAGGATCCATCCATGCATTCACCCATCTATCCATCCATCCATTCATTCATTCATCTATTAATCTATCCATCCATCATTCATTCATTCATGTACCCATCCATCATCCATCCATCAGTTCATCTGTCTATCCACTCAATTCATCCATTAGCCTATTCATCTATTCCTCCATCTACCCATCATCCATCCATCATCCATCATCATCCACTGCACCCGCTACATGGCTTTCTGTCTGGTGGAACCTTGAGGGATCCAGTGTGTGTTGGGGTTGGGGGTGGATCTGCATTCCTAAGTAAGAGCCTGGAGAAGGGGCTGAGTGGAAGCCCCATGACTTGGGTCAGGGAGAAAAGGAAAGCAGGGAGAGGCTGACCTTAGATGTGCTTCAGAGCTGCTGTGTTTTGTGGGGGTAGCCAGATGTCCCCCTCTGTTAGGGAATGCACAGTCTCTGTGCAAAGTCCCCTCTGGCGCCCACTGCACAGATGGGGAAACTGAGGCTAAAAAGAGGGGGACACCCCCACAAGGTGTGCAGCCAGGCAGCTCCGGGCCACACAGTTTAACCTGCGGCGGTACAGTGAGGGTGGGTGCTCAGAGAGTTCATTCTCGCAGGCTGGCCTTCAGAGGGACTCCCCAGGGACCCCTGCGTGTCTATCAAAGGGACCTGGGAACTGAGAAGACACAGGTGCCGCATCCCCATCCCCAGGGGAAGCCAGGGACCGGAGGCTATGGATGGGACACCCCTGGCCCTTGGGCACTGGGATTTAGCAGGCCCCGAGGCCCTCCCCCGGACACCCCCGGCAGAGTCCGACGTGGAGGATGAGGGACTCAAGCTTTGTCTGCACCCAGCCTGTCATCAGCCTCTGAGGCCAAGGCAGCACCTCACAGCCACGTGTCTCCCATGTGTGGGGGAGGGCCTGTCTCCTTCCCACGCCCATCCCCACCTGCTCGCCTCCCCGAGGCTGTGTTGAGGAATTTCTATTCCCTCCCCTGTGAACCCAGTAGTGGCAGATGTGCCTCCAGGGAGCACACAAGGGTCCCAGCCTGGCCGCACAGGGGCGTCCTTGAACTCAGCAGCTTGTGTGAGGGCCAGGGCTTGGCCAAAGAACAGGTGGACAGGCCAAGGGGAACGTGCCACCATCTGCATTTGGGGACCACCTGTGTCTGGGGTGTGTGGACCACAAGCCTGGCATGGGGTCATGACCCGGAGCAAATCTGGGCTCCGTGGGCATCCTGTGTGCAGCCCGCCATTGCACCCCGGCCCTGCCCTGCAGCCCGCCATTCCTAAGCCAGCACATCCACCAGTCACACTCCTCACATCGATCCCTGTGGGGCCAAGCAGGCCTCCCGCAATCCCACCAGAGAGCAGACACAGAAGAGCCCCACCCCTCTGCCTTCAGGCAGAGCCCAGCCAGGCAGAGGCCAGCACAGCAGTCTCCGCAGCAGGCTGGCCCTGGTGCAGCCCTGTCCCCACTGTGACCACGCAGGACTGACTGGCTTGGAGAGACCTCGTCCAAGAGGGAAACCAGGAGGCAGAGGGGAAGCCCTGCACCTGAGACCCTTGGGGGTCTCCTGAGCCGGGCCTCCATGTTGGGCCCCTCCACAGTTATGTGCAATTCTATTTGCTGAGCAGAACCAATGGTTACAAAACAAAGCCCAGGTTTTCTAGCGCGTGGAGGAGATGTGGATGCAAACACCGGCTCCAAGTAGCTATTCTAGGCCTGAAGGCCTCCCAGTAGGAGAAGCAGCAGCGGGTAGCATGCGGGGGCTTGCCCTGGGCGGAGAAGAGCGCCAGCGAGGTGGAGGTTGGGGCTGAGCGGCCGTCCCACTGTTCCCGGGGCTGCCCTGTGCCCACAGCCTTGCTGCTGCACGTTCCTTCCTTCCTTGCTCCTGGGGAAAGGCAGAGGCCCCAAGGAGCCGCCGGTAGCCCAGGACCTCGGACCTTGGCCTCCTGGAGAGTCTCATCCCTCCTCCTCCATGTCAGGTCCCCGACCAGAACCCAGCTCCAGGGTCTCAGGGGTCGCCTGCCAGGTGCATTGTTTTTATGCCTTTTAAGTGGCCACTTCCTTCCCCAGGAAGGAAATTCTAAACTAACAGCTGGCAAGACTCAGCAGAAAAAGAACAATATCAAAAGCTGCTTCTGGTGCCCCAGCTTCACCTGGACCCTGGCCACTCCTCCACCCCGGCCCCAGCCGCCCTTCCACCCGTCTGCACTGCTGCCTCCTAGAACCACCGGGTCTGTCACAGTGTGTGACCTGCAGCCGCGAGGCGTGAGGCTCACTCGGAAGCTCCCAGAACCTGGAGGCTGCTCTCTCTCAATACCTGAACAAGCTGGGGGGGCCAGGTTCAATGAGACACCTGCCTGCCCAGCACACCAGGCCCGAAAGCAAACAAAAAAAAATCAAACCAGGCCTTCACAATTCCCCAAATCAAGTGTGAGTTTCCACAGAGCAGAAGCCAAGAATACATGTTATCTAACTGGGTCCTATTTACACACATTCTTACGGCTGCTGTAAAAAATTATCACAAACATAGTGGCTTCACCCCGTCTGCCCTGATGTGTTGATGGCACATGGAATGCCTGTATCAAAATAGCTCATGGACCCTTTAAATAGCTACACCCCCTACATACTCATGACAGTTTTATAAAAAGAATACTTACCTTTCCAGTTCTGCAGGTTAGACATCTGAACTGTCTCTCTGGGCTGAAATCAGGTCTTAGCAGGGCCGGCTCCTTCCAGAGGCTCCGGGGGAGAATCTCCTTCCTCCTTTCCAGCTTCCTGAGGTGCCAAATCCCTTGGCCCTTGGTCCCACCTCCATCTTCAGAGCCAGCGGTGTCTCCTCGCTGAGACCGCTCTGCCTCTCAGCTGCCCTCAGCCTCAGCCTCCATGTTGAAGGGCCCCGAGATTCCATGGGTCCCCCCGGATAATCCAGGGTCACCTCCCAGGTCAGGCTGCCCCTGTGTCTCAGCTGCAGGATCCATCACCGTGCTGCTTGCTTAGTGAGGGCCAGAGCCGCAGATGCAGAAGGGAGTTTCCAAGTTGGGGAAATGGAGGTGCGGTTCCTCCCTCCACCTTCCTCCGGTTGCACCATGTGGACACTCAGGGACCAGGCCCCCCGGGGCTAAAAGAATGAACAGATTCTGAAAAGCAGAAGCTGGTTGGGGGTTTCTGGGCTTCAGACTGCTCAGAGATTTGCGTTGCTGGGGAGACACTTTCCCTGCAGGCAGCAGGCTCTGAATTGCCCTTCAGCCCCGACCTGGGGTGCTTCGAGAAGGAGGAGGCCGAGGCAGGCCGGTGTGGGTGATCAGGACGGTGTACAGCTGCTTGGTAAGGACTTGGAACTCGAGGCCCAGCTTGTTATTATGGGACAACTGGCTTCCAGTGTCTGGACAGGTCTGAGCCCCCACAGCTGGCCTGGCCTGGCCTGGAAACCGTGTCCATTATCTACTCTGGGCCATCTGGTGCCCCAGCTCCCGAGACCCTAGGGTCTGGTTTGCGACGGTCACTGGCAGCCCTCCACCAGCTCCTTCCAGTGACTGTTTATTCAGGGAGAACGGGACAGTCAGGCGATGCTCTCTTGAGGAAAGCAGGAAGCTGAGAAAAGCACTTCGCTGCTGCCACACTGAGTATGGATCTGTTTCCTAGAGAAGCCTCCATGGGGCAGTGCCGGCTAGGCCTTGGGGGCAGGGCAGCCTGAGGGCAGGGCAGCCTCGGGGGGCAGGGCAGCCTCGGGGGGGCAGGGCAGAGGGGGAGGGCAGGGCAGCCTGGGGGCAGGGCAGCCTGGGGGCAGGGCAGCCTCAGGGGCAGGGCAACCTGGGGGCAGGGCAGCCTCTGCAGCAGGGCAGCCTGGGGGCAGGGCAGCCTGGGGGCAGGGCAGCCTCGGGGGTAGGGCAGCCCGGGGGCAGCCTCCCCTCCCCACACCCCCAGGGCTTTCCTTTGGGACTTCAGCACAAGGGGACGCTCTGTCTAGAGCAGCCGTCTCAGCCTCCAGGTTGGAGTTTGGCTCACAGAGGCCGGGCGGCTCTGGTGTATTTCACACATTCCTGGAGAGCTCCCATGTGTGCACTCGGGAAGGACGGCCCAGTGAGGGGACCTTGAACCAAGGGTGCAGTCACCAGCCGATTCTTCCAAGCGATTCTTGCACTGCTTTTTTTTGAGAAGGAGTTTTGCTCTTGTTGCCCAGGCTGGAGTGCAATAGTGCAACCTCGGCTCACCGCAACCTCCACGTCCTGGGTTCAAATGATTCTCCTGCCTCAACCTCTTGAGTAGCTAGGATTGCAGACATACGCCATCACACTTGGCTAATCTTTTTAGGCAGAGTCTTGTTCTGTCACCCAGGCTGGAGTGCAATGGTGTGATCTTGGCTCACTGCAACTTCCACCCCCTGGGTTCGAGCGATTTTCCTGCCCCAGCCTCCTGAGTAGCTGGGATTACAGATGTGTGACACTAGGCCAAGTTAATTTTTGTATTTTTAGTAGAGACAGGGTTTCACCATGTTGGGCAGGCTGGTCTTGAACTCCTGACCTCAGGTGATACACCCGCCTTGGCATCCCAAAGTGCTGGGATTATAGGTGTGAGCCACCACTCCTGGCCAGCTTGGGATGTTTTAAAGAGGTGTCTCTGTGTTCTCCGGCCACCACAACCCTCACAAAGAGGAGGTTGAAGGCCCCTTGGCCACAGGGCATTGGAGTGTAAGGTGTAGGAAGACCTCAGGGAACCACCTTGTCCTGAATTGTCTGCCTTGATTCAGTGAGAAATTATAATTAATTTTCTTTTTCAGTAAAAGGCAAAGCTATTTTTAAATTGCCTGTCTGATTGAATTCATAAAATGTTAGACAATTAGCAGTCCTTTTAAATAAGATGCATCTTGAATGTATTTATTTATTTTTTCTGCTTCCATCCTCTTTCAGTGTCCTGGCTGTTAGGTAAAGAGTGTGGCCGCATAGCTCCCGACCTCGTGCCGTGAGGATGCAGTCAGGTGGGGCTCTGGTGGTTGGGAGGGTGTCTCTGGCACTCGGCTCTGTGCCGCGCCCTCTGCCCCATTTCCTGAGCTTGCTCCTGAACACACCTTCCTCTCCCACCCTACGGGGCACCCGTGACAGCTTCTGTGGGACCAGGAACAGAGCAGAGGGGAGGAGGGCGGGAGGTGGAGGAAACGGATCTGGGTCTGGGTTCTGTCTGTGGGTTACAGATGTGAGAACCAGGTGAGCTGCCCAGGTGGCTGGGCCATGCGGACGAGGGTCAGCGCTGTGCCTTGGTGCTCTCGGGAGCCAAAGAGCCAGTCCATCTTGCAGGACCCGGCACTATGTTCCAGAAACCACCTCTGCAGCCACACGGCAGCATTTGACCACAGCTGAAGCTTTGACCGACAAACGTCCCAGGGAGCCCCTCAGGGCAAGATCAGAGAGGAGGGTGCTTAGCATGCCAGGTGGCACAGACCCTCCCTGGGAGGCCCCGAGAGCGCTGCTCTCCCTCACGTTTTCGCTCTGGCAGCCAGCATGGCAAAGACCTTGGGGCAGGGTCGGCTCTTACTCCTGGGTGTGGCATCAGGAGTGTGTCCCGCCAGCTCCTGCATCAGGAGTGTGTCCCCCCTGGCTCCCACGTCAGCAGCATGTCCCCCCGGCTCCCAAATCAGCAGCATGTCCCCCCTCCGCCAGCTCCTGCATCAGGAGCATGTCCCGCTGGCTCTGCTGCCGCAGCCTCGAGGCCTATCAGGGGCAGCAGCCGGATCAGCAATGGGGGTGCAGGAGTCCCTCAGCCTGGCCCTCAGACCAGCATCTGCCCAGCCCTCCTGCCCCACATCGGAGCCATTTCAAAGGCTACAGGGACATCGGGACATGGCAAAGTGGATTGAGGACAGCCCCAGGGAGGACTTTGTCCAAACCCCTCAGATCACCGGGGGCTGACATTCAGGATCTTTGCCTTCCTGGCACCTCCCCTTTCCCCACTCCACACACGTGTACAGCACCAGCAGGATGTGGGTGTCTCAGAGGTGCCCCCACTTCCCTGTCTCCCACACAGCCCAGGAGCCAGGCACCCACAGAAGCCAGTAGCAGCAGCACAGGTTGGGAGGCCCCTGCGAGCCTGCGGGGAGAAGGTGGCCACCTCTGGGTCCCCTTCTCCAGAAATCCTGGACTGGGAGCAAGGGCGTGTGGTGTGGGTGGGCGGAAGTGGATGCTGCACATTGAACAGGGTCATTCCAGCAGCCTGCTCTGTCTGCTCATGCATCAAAGAATCAGCTTTGCAGACCCCGAGTGCAAGGGGACACCTGGGGCGCCCTCCACAGAGCCTGCGTGTGGGGCAGCCCCTCTGGGGGTGCTCTGTGAGGAGGGGCTGGGGTCCAGTCTGCAGGACACGGGACAGAGTGCAGCAGGGCCTGGCCGTCTTCCCGACCCCAGCCCCGTCCGTCCCTCCCTGTGCCTGGATAGGTCATCTCACCCCAGCCCACCTGGCTTGCCAGTGAGGTTGTTGCGCCTTCTCCTCAAGCCTTTGAGTAGACTCATTTGTACAAAAGAACCAGAATTGACAACCCGCAAGTGTGATTTCCAAAAATTTCACTGGCTTTTATTACCTGCCCTAGGCCAAGAAGCTTGACCTTTTTCCCCACTGCTAAATTGCCAGTCCTTTGGCAGGAGAGTGTCCTCTACAGAAAGGAAGCAATTAGACTAATTTAAAACAGTATTGACCTTTCCTTCCTGCCCTTTTCATTTTGACCAAATTACAGGGTGTGGCTCTGCAATTTGCCTTCCAGTCTGTGAGTGACCCCGAGTCAGCACCCACTTTTCCTGGCTGCATACTCAAGGACAGAGCTGCTGCCGGCCACTCAGGGCAGGGCACCATCCACCAACACCCCACCCGGGGTCTCTGTGGGGTCAAGACTCGGGGCAGGCTGCCATCCACCAACACCCCACCTGGGGTCTCTGTGGGGTCAAGGCTGCAGGGAAGGTGGGCCGGGGGCGAGGCCTGCCTCTGTCCACAGGCGGACATGATGCTGCAGCCGGGAGGACCTTTGTGGCCCTCTCCTGAGGCCCCGAGAGGGAAGGGGCTGCAGGGGTCACCCAGCCCCTCAGAGCAGCACTCAGGCTGGCCTCAGGGTTGGCTGCACCAGTCAACCTGGCTGGCATCTCTGGTTCTTGCTTCAGGTCCCAACGTTCCCTTTCCAGGGGATGCTGAGCCCTCCCAGATAAGCCCCCACCATGTCCCAGGAGAGCCCCCAGCTGGCCAGGGAGCCTCAGCTCGCTCACAGCTTTGTTACCCTTATACCGAGTTCACAACAGACCCTGGTGTTGGCACAACCCTGGCCCCCAAAGGTGACATGTTCATGCCTTTCTGTGGATCCCAGGCTGGTGTAAAAGCAAGGCGGGGGTGGGCGGCCAGGTCTTTGGTCTAAGAAACATGCTCAACTGATGACAGGGCCTCTGAGTCTCAGTGGCCTGGCATGAGCATCAACTATGTGCCTGAGTGCCTACTGTGTGCCCGAGGGCCTACTGTGTGCCTGAGAGCCTACTGTGTGCCTGAGCGCCTACTGTGACCCCAAAGTGTTAGGAAAAGAACAACTTTCTTTCTTTTCTTTTCTTTTTTTGTTTGAGACAGAGTCTCGCTCTGTCACCCAGGTTGGGGGGCAGTGGTGTGATCTCAGCTCACTGCAACCTCCGCCTCCTGGGTTCAGGTGATTCTCCTGCCTCAGCCTCCCCAGTAGCTGGGATTACAGGCATACACCACTACGCCCGGCTAATTTTTTGTATTTTAGTAGAGGCGGGATTTCACCACGTTGGCCATGATGGTCTCGATCTGCTGACCTCGTGATCCTTCCGCTTCCACCTCCCAAAGGGCTGGGATTACAGGCGTTAGCCACTGCACTCAGCCTGGAAAAGAACAACTTTCTCAGAATGTGCTTAATACTCAAAAATGGGCCCCGTCAAGCAGGTCTCCAGGCGCCCTCCCTGTGGCCTCCCGGTGTTGCCCTCGGGGTCTGGCTGTGCTCGGTAGGGAAGTCATGGGTCAGGTGCAGTGGGAGGTTTATCCCACAGGAGGCCAGCTGCTCCCCCATTCATGTATAATTACATGGTCATAACGACTCCATATTTGTACAGTAACTACCCATCCTATGGTTTACCTGATGATTTTATCCAGAGTTAGCATGTGAATCAGTGTATAATTACCCTGCATAATTGTTCAATCTCATAGTAACACTTTAATTTGCAAGGCAAAAATAACCATGTGATTACCCTGCAATTACATGATAGTTACTAATCAATTACTCCTATAGAGTTTGCACTGTTTACAGACTAGCTAATGCCCATGTGCCCTTCCCTGAGTACCATGATCTCAGGTGCCTGCGTGGCAATTGCCTGATGAGCTGTGTCTGTCCCCAGCAAAACCCAAGTCAGCTCTGGGTCCCTGGCTCGGGACCCTCTCCCAGCAAGCTCCAGGGATTCCCTGAGCCCCAAGCTGCAGGTACTTCCCGCCGGCCCCCCAACCCCTTCCCACCCCTCCCACTCTCAGGAGCTCCGAGCCTGAGCCTGGTGCTGGGCAGGTGTTCTGATCCCACCTGCTATACACAGCTGCAGTCCAGGTGCTGGAGACGCTCCTCACTGCAGTGAGAGGAACAAATCCCCGCTGGGAGCCGCCATGTGCCTGGCTGTCGGGAAAGCCTTCATCCCCTGGAGGGGTTGCTTCTCCTCGATGACCCGTAAGCACAGAGCTGCAGCCATTCCCATTTGGAGGGGAGGAAACTGAGTCCAAACAGTGAACACGTCTCCACAGCTGACTTGAGGAGGCACTTGCACCCACGCCTGTCTAAATCCAGAGCCCACTGCCGGGGCCCTGATGGCTGAGGTTGCAAGGGGTTCCCTGGAGGGCACAGCAGGTAAACCTGGAGCCGTGCACCCTCCTGTAGAGCAGTGATAACCTCTCAGGCCTTTGCCTATTTCCCGGGGGCATGCAGCTGCCCTGACGCACCTTGTAAGAAATGGAGCGAGGCAGACAGAGCCCGGGAAAGGCGGCTACGAGAGGCTGTGCGCACAGAGTCGCCTCCTTTCCTCCCTTCGCTGGTTTACAAATTGGATGTAAAAACGAGTGTGTACAGAAGGGCCCTGGGGCCAGCCGGTAGCACGTGGAAATGGAACACGCGTGTCATGCACCGGCCGGAGCCACTGCACCAAGGTGGGAGGGAGCAGAGGCTGCACCACGCCGAGGAGTGTGCAGGGAGGTGAAGGCGTGCTGGAGGCTTCCACATTCGGGATGCACTAAAGACACCACACGGGGGGCGGGGGGCGCGGCCGTGGTGCTTCCCCATCCATGGGACCCAGCTGATTCCGGCAGGGCCTGTGTGGGAAACCCTGGGCAAGCCCCTGAGAAACAACTCGGAAGGAGGAAAAGCCCGGTCCCGGGGAGCCTGGTGGCAACCAGTCGGAGGAGCAGAGACGTGAGGAGAGGCTGCAGGGTGGGGACTGGGGACCCCCACGCCAGGAAGCCCACTTCAAACACAGATGTGAGGCTTGTTTTCCTGCCGGCTGCTTACTGGGCCCAGCAGGGTCAACCCTGGCATCATGCTGCTCCTGCGTCTCTTCACCTTGCGGGTCCGGACATGTCTTGCACTCACGTCTTGCTGAGCTCCGGGCACAATTTCTTCTGCCCTTAGGAATCAGTGCCTCACTCAGCCTGGGGATTGCACTTGGCAATTAGAGTGCACTCTTTCCAGAGCTCCCTGGCTGAGCAGCTAAACTTGCATTTCAAACCGTCTGAAATCCAAAATGAGAAATAATCATCTGCTGTCAGACTCAGCGTAAATGACAGGATGAAACTCTGCTTCCTTCTATTTCATCTGGTGGTTTCTCCCTCAGCTTCCAGGGGCAGCAAAGCTCAGCGACGGTCTAAATCCTCACTTCAACGAAGGCCGGGCTGACCACAGGCTCCCACAAACGTTTCTTCTAATTTGCAAAACGTAGATGTTCTGTGCGGTTGGAGCACACACACACAGCATGCAGAGAGCACACAGAGACAGACATACATGAAGACACACACACACCACACACACAGAGCACACACACCACACACACTCCCACGCGCACACACACACCACACACACACAGAGACAGACAGGCATGGAGATGCAGACACCCGCCCTCGCACACACATTGCAGGGAGAGGCTGCAAAACCCTCAGATTCCAGGAGAGACACAGCCTTAATGATACATATGATAATTAAAGAATACAATAAACACAATTAGCATATGTTTTAAACAGTTTATTAGTGAAGCTTACCATAAAATCAGAATAGAGTGCTCCAGGGTTGGTTGGGATAACAGCTTCTAATCCTTAGAGTCGTAAAATCCCTGGCTTGGAAGAAATGGGCATCTTTAAGTGATGGAATCAGCAGGCCTGAGCAGCCCCGCCTGAATATTGCCATGCGAAGGTGAAGCCACTGCAGAGCCAGGCGTGGCAGGAGGCGAGGGTGTGACCACAGGGCTGGGCCTCCGCCCTTCAAGGCTGGGGACTGCGGGCGGTGGGGGATGCTCTCGCAGGGTGGCAGGAGGACCAAGAGCCCACCAGGGAACCAGGACACAGGCCTGGCTCAGTTTGCTAACGGCCTTGGCCAGGTTCAGCCAAGGGCAATGGAAGCAGGTGAGGCAGAGACCCCGTCCTCTGCCCGCAGGGTCTGCCTGTAGGATACTGCCAACCGCCTGTGGCCCAGACGTCCAGCCTCAGACTTGCTAGCTCCATGCTGAGACCCTGTGGCCACCCTCCTTCTGTGGTTCCTGAGATCCAAGTGGCTCCAGGCTCAGTGGGGTGTCTGGGAAGGCGCTGGGCTCTGAGGTGCCCTGCGGGCGAGGGCCGGGTTGGACAGGCAGAGGACAAATGAAGATTTGTCCCAGCTCAAATCTGCTCTGTGCCAGAGCAGAGGGGATTCTCATCAGACATCATGAGTTCTCGCTTTGCAAAGCAGAGAGGGCAGCTGTGGAGTGCACGTCAGAACACATTCTGCAGGAAAACGGGAGCTTCCGACAGGAAGGAGCCTCTCCATCCGGGGGAGCTCTGTGCTGGCCGCAGCATTTCACATCTTCACTCCGAACCTCCTCTCCCTGCTTTCTGGAGGGGGTGTTTTTGTTGTTTTCCTGTTTTGTTTTTGGCCCATCTTGGGGTCTCCTGGAATTTTGGGTCAGTGGGGTGTCAAGGAAGAGAGAGCTGGGGACATGATGCCACAGATGTTGAAGCCCCCGGCGCCCAGAAGGCCGGTGTCCAAGCCTGCAGGTGTCTTATGGGAAGGAGTTTGGGCCAGCGTCCAAGCCTGCAAATGTCTGTTTTCTGGGAAGGGGTGTGGCCTGGCATCTGAACCTGCAGGTGTCTTCTGGGAAGGGGCGTGGGCTGGTATCTAAGCCTGTAGGTGTCTGTCTTCCGGGAAGGGGCGTGGGCCTGAGAGGCAGCAGGTGTGACCAGAGCAAGGGTGAGCCCTAATACCCTCCGGGCACCGAGAAGAGGTGGGACAGCGGTACCCAGGGTTCACGACTGTCCCCAGACCAGAAGAAGGGGAGCTGCTTCCCCCCAGGGTCTCTGTGATCACTTTTCCAGCTTAACATCTCTGGATGAGGCTTGGTAACAAGGGATGCCTGAGTGAAGGGGGGCTGGTGGTCTGAAGCTGCCAGGGCCCCAACCCCACACGCTGGGAACCACCCAGAAGGCCAAGGAACTGGCAGCCCCTGGCCCGGCACATGAGTGTTGGAAACGGCCCCAGAGGCAGCTCTTAGGGCTGTTTTCTCCCAACAGGAGCACAAAGTTCCTTCAAAAGTGGCCCTGTTGGGGTGTCCGGGAGACAGGCACCTGAGCCGTGGCTGCCAGGTGGACTTCGCAGGCTGGCTCCAGCTCGCCACGCAGCACCTTTCCCGTGAGTGAGACTCCTCAGCCAGGCCACATCCAGGAGCACTCCCACCCTGATAGAGGAGGGCGCTGGGGGAGCCTTTGGAATGGCCACTGCAGCACCAGGGTGAGGTGGCCGCCCACGGAGCTGAATCGTCCACACACAGAGCCAGAGGACTACAGCCCTCACCAGGGCTTGGGGTCCTGAGGCCAGTGGCTGCCACCAAGACACCATTTGCTGGCACGACAGGCACTGCCCTGTGGGACAATTGGCCTCCTTTTAAGGGTCTGGGAACAGAGTGAGCACTGGAGAGTGAGTGAGCCTCAGGCTGCTCAGGCTTCAGGCTCCTGGCCTGTCCACCTCGCTGGCCTGCCTGTGGGGAGCAAAGGCTGCTTCCGTCCTGCCCCCTGGGCTCCAGGGTTTGAGGGACTCCTGTTGTTCCTGCTGTCAGGAACCCCCTGGGCCCTGGTCCGGGTACTCAGTGGCCCATGGACTAAGGTGGTTCCTGTGTTTGAAATGCAGAGAAGAAGATCCAGTTCACAAAGCCTCAGCTGGAACCCCCTGGGGCTGGTCTGGGTACTCAGTGACCCAGGATCCAGTTCACAAAGCCTAAGCTGGAACCCCTGGGGCCAGTCTGGGTTCTCAGTGACCCAGGATCCAGTTCACAAAGCCTCAGCCAGAACCCCCTGGGGCCAGTCTGGGTTCTCAGTGACCCAGGATCCAGTTCACAGAGCCTCAGCTGGAACCCTCTGGGGCCAGTCTGGGTACTCAGAGATCAGGATCCAGTTCACAGAGCCTCAGCTGGAACCCTCTGGGGCCAGTCTGGGTACTCAGAGACCAGGATCCAGTTCAGAAAACCTCAGCCGGAACCCCCTGGGGCCAGTCTGGGTACTCAGTGACCACGATCCAGTTCACAAAGCCTCAGCCAGAACCCCTGGGGCCCCGATCGGGTACTCAGTGACCCATGGACTAAGGCTGTGTGCCTGCTCTGTGGATAAGCCTCACCCATTGGAGTGCCTCTCGGGCCCCTCCAGCTGGCGTTTCTGTGTCTTGTGTTCATAGATCCGACCTGCACAGCCAGAAGGAGAGACCCACGTGAGAGTCTGGCCGGGAGGAAGGGGAGGAGTGTAGAGCTGACCTCCCCCACCCCCCTCAGTGTCATACCTGGCTTTCCCACCACTCACTACCCTCTCCAGCCATGCCTGCTTCATGGTCCCTGTGGCACCCTCGGAGCCAAGCCCACCCACTGCCAGGCCAGCTCACGCTGTCACCAGCCCCGGCAGAGCCAGCTCCTGCCTTCTCTCCATCCTGAGCCAGGGTTTGGGCCCAGACCACCTGCCTCATGGCCACCCTGCCATCACCCCTTCCTTGGGACCCGTGGCCCTGGGTGTCCCCCCACTCACCCCGGCATCGATTATACACGCTCTCCTTGTCTAGGCACCTGAAAAGCAAGCCCTGGTGGAGATGAGGACTTGGGCAAAGGTGGTTTGTTTGGGGTGGGACCAGGAAGCTGAAGTGAGGCACGGAGCGCACAGTGACTCAGGAAGAGAGAGCAGCCCGCGGAGGGCGGTTTCACAAGCGCTGGGATGCCATGGAGAACACACTTCCCAACTGTCCACTGAGGCTGGGGAGGCTGGGGCATTTATCCACCCGCTCCCATCCTCATTGGTTGGTGATGGCCCAGGCCGGGCAGTGCCCCCCCTGCAGCCCACCCCCCCGCCGCCCCCGGGCACCCCTGCACAGCAGCAGCAGCTTTCCTACCCTGACAGCCAAGCTGAGGGACGCCGGAGGGCTGGAGTCCTGGAAGGGCCAGGCGGCCACAGTGTGTGGCGCTGTCCGCCTCCCTGGTGCTGAAGCCCAGAGACCGAGGTGGGGCCGCAGTGCACACAGGCAGCTCCCTTGATGTTTCCTCTCGCTATTTTGGGGATGAGTTTTATCCCCTCAACCAGCCTCTGAGGTCTTTAAAGCAAGGGTCTTTAAAGAGAAATGCCTGACAGAAACACAAAACAAAGGCACGCTTGGCTTTTTGATACCTTGTGTCTCTGCTGGGCAATGACCCCTCCCAACCAGAGGGGCCAGATGAGCCCTAGGAGGAGGCCGGTGTGGTGTGGAGGCCGCGGGAGTCCCATGGTGGGAAGAGCAGGGCTCCTGGCGGCTCAGGCTCCTGCAGGCACCACATCCCTCATTCCATGGCTCACTAAGCTCCTCCCTTGTGCCAGCCACGGTTTCTACATCTGTAGCCCTCTACCTGCCGTTATTTCTGAAGTTGCATAGGTTTAACCGTAATGGTGTCGTTACTGGGGACATAGTTCACTTCCATGAAGGCACACTAATTCTGGCCAGTGATTTTAGACACACGTGACATCTGTGGCTCAGCGTGGATGGATTTCAGGAAGGTCAGGCCGTGAATGGGGCTACATGAGACCACACAGCACCACATCCATAGGTGGCACCGTGTCTGGTACAGCTGGGGACAGAGCCACGGCCAAGGTCCCAGGAAGAGCAACGGCACTCCTTCCCTGCTCACCCGGCCCTCAGCTGCATCGCTTCCCCGAGGAAGGCCTTCCTGCCCCTACCAGTGCCCCTCACCCCCTCACAGCCTTACCAGGTCAGCACACCCCTGTCCATGTGTGTCCACCTATGGTGAGCGTGGCCCTGGAGGCCCTGACTACATGTGTGTTTCCCATGCCTGGTTTCTGGGCCTCCAGCCCTGTGCCCAGCACACAAAAAATGCTAAAAGGAATCATTCGCCCTCATTCACTTCAGCCCCCAAGGAACATGAACCTCTCCACAGAGGGCCAGCGTGCTCTGAGTAGACTATTAGCATCTGTGTCCAACAGGCTAGGCCTTGCCAGGACTGTTCAGGACCCAGACCAGGTTCTGCAGGGCCTCAGAGGGGACTCACACAAGGAGGGGTCCCCCAGGAGGCAGAGAGGGACAGACCTCTTCCCACGGCAGGGTCCAAGCGCAGCCCCTCAGGTGGGCAGAAACGAGGGAAGTTTCATACTGCTGGAGAGATCTGCGGAATGTCCCTCAATTTCACCTCAGGGAAGCTGAATCCGCCCTAAGGAAAAGGTGTCAAGTGGAATGGGGCTGCTGCCGGCACCATCCAGAGCTCAGATTTCAGCCACAGCATCCCCTCCGGCAGCTTTGCATGGCACACCAGGAGGGTGGGCGTGCTGGTCCTCACCCTAAGGCTCTCAAGCATACCCCACCTGGTTGTGTTCCCAAAACTTCTGTGAGAAGGATGCTGTGTACAGCAGCAGCTGCTGAAAATGCCAGGTTGGAGTCCGTAGGAAGTGCCAAGCTCACGGCCGTGACTAACACTACCACATGGACATGCCCTCCAATGCTCACAGCTTGTGTCCGTGCTGGGTGTGTCACCATCCACCAATGGAAGGCGTTTTCCCACCACACCGAGACCTTCCTGGGCCAGCAGAGGAGCTCAGACCTGGGAAGATGGTTCAGGGTGAAGCACAGGAAGCCTGCAGGGAAAGCACGCATCACACCTCCCACCTGTAGCCAGAGCTGGGTGAAGGTGGACCCAGCTGCTCCCACTGCCACATCCGTGCCTCTTGGCATCTGCACCTCCTGCATCTGTGCCTTGCCCCCGTCCTGTGAGCAAGTGCCACGCTCCAAGGCAAGCCGGCCCACCGGTCCTTCAGGGGTGGCCCCCTGGCTGCTGCGCCATCAGCTCTGCCTGCTGCTTGTCCATTCCCATCAGGATGCAAATGTACTCAATCTTTCCTACCTAACAAAGCAGCAGTCCCTTGACCTCATATCCCCCTGGCTGTGCCCCCAGCTTCTTGTCTTTACTGCAAAACTCCAGGAAGAGTTGTCTACATTTGCTCATAGATGGGGCCCCTGTAAACAGGTGGGGGAGAGACGCTGAGATTTGCTGCAGGAGCTGCTGGGGACTGAGTGTCCTGGGGGTCTGCCGTAACCCAGGACCAAACTGTGTTGCTTCAAACAACACAGATTCACTCTCCGAGTTCTGAGGCCAGAAGCCCAGCACCGAGGTGTTAGCAGCTGTTTCCCTCGGCACGTTCTCCAGACAATCTGTTCCTCGCCTCCCCCGGCTCCTGGTGGCCCCATGCATCCTTGGCTTGTGGCTGCATCACTCCAGCCTCTGGCTCCATCTCATGTGGCCTCCTCCTCTGCGGCTGCATCTCTCTTCTCTCCCTGTGAGGACACCAGGCATTGCATCAGGGCCCATCCACTTCGGTACGACCCCGTCTTAACTAAGCACATCTTCAAAGAGCCTATTTCCTAATAAGGTCACATTCTGAAGTTCCAGGAAGCTCATGGG
The DNA here is from genome assembly GCA_963573385.1 of Cacajao melanocephalus. Classification (NCBI taxonomy): domain Eukaryota; kingdom Metazoa; phylum Chordata; class Mammalia; order Primates; family Pitheciidae; genus Cacajao; species Cacajao melanocephalus. The sequence continues at coordinate 73,412 of CAUYLG010016981.1, forward strand.
TTTTGGTGGACACCATTCAATCCAGTACAGGGAGGTTCTTTCCGGCACTACCCTTTGGTGGAGGGAAGGGCAGGGGAGAGGGTTGTCCCAGCTGAGGTGGGGGGCAGGGCTCCTGTCCTGGATGGACATCTCCTTAGGGGATGTCCCCTAAGGAGGAGATGGCCCTGGGAAAAAGACTCAGCTGTGAGCTGCTGCCAAACCCCCGTGCTGAGAGGGGTCTGGGCGGCCCACTGCATCCACCCATGTGTGCCCTCCACACTTCATCTCCAGGTGGACTCTAGAAGCCACAGTGCATGGAAGCAGCCCCTGCCAGGTCCCACTGACTTCCAGCTGCTGAATCTAGTGGTCAAGTCTCAGGCCCCTCTGCCTCAGTCTCTCTGCAGGTGACACAGCTGGTCACCCTGCCTCAAAACATCTCCACAAAGCTCCCAACGCCCTGCTCCTACCTGTGCAGCTCCCCCTGCCACTCTGAAGTCTTCTGGGTAGTTCCTCCCCACTTCCTGGACCTGCAAATGCTGGAGGATCTCAGGGCTTAGTCCTCAAACCTCCAGGATCCAGTGTCAGATTGCCCAGGGCTAGAGGCAAATCATTCGGAGCTGGTTGTAGAGAGAGGGCTCAGGAGGAGAGGCCAAATGTTCCCCTGCAGGCCCTGTAGCAGGTGTGCAGGTTGGGGAGCAGCCACTGTGAACTGGCTGTCCTCGGAGAAGGGACTAGCAGATCATGTCACTGGGATGTGGAGACCCAGAGGCGCATGGAGGGAATCTTGCTTCAGTCTTGGCAAGCCAGAATTGTGTACCTTTCATCAAAAAGACCCCACTTCTGCCCTCTGAAACAGCAGGCATTGGAAGAGGCTTGTGGAAAGTGGCAGGGTTCCCACTGCAGTTCTTCCTCCCAAAGAGGCTGAGTGACAACAGCTTCCTCTTTCCTCTGCCACATGGATCTGTGGACAGCTGCCCCTGTCCAGGGATCATGTCCAGGACGTGGTGCTAGGGTCCTCAGGAAACACAGCTACTGAAGCAGTCCCTTAGACACATGTCAGGAGAAGGCGCCTCTCCATTCCCCAGGGAGCCCACACACAGAGCAAGCCCTGAAAGTGTCAGGTTTTACCCACTCCTGTGTTTTGAGGGGTAACAGAATCACTTGATAACATTCATTCCTTGTCACGCTCACTAATCCCTCCACCTGAAGACATAGCTTTCTCCTTCACATCAAATTAAGAAATGGCTTCAGGACAAAATCAAGTTCAGTGTAAGACTATAAAACCTATTGTCAAGACCTGAGAAAGGTTTAAAAAGTGGTGCTTCATAGACCAAGGGCCCTCTAAGGATCTTTAGATGTGGTTCACAGATCCAGTCAACTAAAGGATCTCAAGGGTACTGTCCCACTCCACGGCGCCTCAAGGGGCCCATGATAGAGAAGAGCCCGTCTCCTAGAGGTCTGTGGTTTATCTTTGTTTAATGGAGTGAACCGCAATAAGATTCATAGAAAACTCACAACATTTAAAAATAATTCTTCTGGTGGAAGCATTACTAGCTGGAACAAAAAAATAAATAAATAAAAACACAGAAACTGTTCCAAAAGGAAACAGGCAGGAATCAGGCTGAGAAAACTACCCAATTACAAACATAGGCTACTACTTACACCATCAAGTGGGCCAACATACACATTTGTTGGGAGTCCCAGAAAAAGAGAGAGAGAAAAAGAGAACAAGATTATTTGAAGAAATAATGGCTGAAAACTTCCCCAGTCTGATGAGAGACAGAAACATAAACATCCAAGAAGTTCAATAAACTGCAAGTAAGATCAACTCAATGAGACAAACTTTATAATAGTTAAGAACAAATTATAATCAAATTTTCAAAGGCAAAGACAAAGAGCAAGAATTTTGAAAGCACCAAGAGAGAAGCAAATTGTCACACACAAAGGATCCTCTCTGAGATTGCAAGCCAGTTTCTCACCAAAAACTTTGGAGGCCAGATGGCAGTGGGCCAATATATTCCAAGTGCTAAAATAAAATTTAAAACAAACAAACAAGAGTCCTGTATCTGGCCAAACTGTCTTTCAAGAGTGAGGGAGAAACTAAGATATTCTCAGATAAACAAAAGCTGAGGGAGTTTGTTATCACTAGACCTTCCATCTAAGAAATGCTAAAGGGAGTCCTGCAAGATGAAATGAAAGGACACTAGACAGTAACTAGAAGCTATATGAAGAAATAAAGATCTCAATGAAGACAAATACATGGCCAATTATAAAAGTTAGCATTATTGCCACCATGGTTTGTAACTGCACTTTTGTTTCCTACATGAGTTAAGATACTACTTTTCTTTAAAAAAAAAGTTATTAGTCTAAAACTAGCACTACTATAACTTGGGTTTGTAATTCTACATTTCGTTTTCTACATAATTTAAGAGACTAATACACTTAACAGAATTATTAGTTTAGGTGTAATTTTGTGACATTAATAACTGAAAGGGGTAGGGACAGAGCTATAAAGAAGCAGAGTTTGTGTATGTTATCAAAGTTAAGCTGCTATGAATCCAAATTAGAAATTTAATATGTTAAATATAATGCCATGGTAACCACAAGGAAAATAGCCATAGAATGTACACAAAAAGAAATGAGAAATTTAAATATTTCACTAAAATATGAACTAAACACAAAAGACACTAATGTAGGAAATTCAGGACAAAAAAACTCTAAGGCATATAGAAAACACAGCAAAATGATAGAAGCCAGTCCTACCTCATCAGTAATTACTTTAAGCATAAATGGGTTCAACTCCAGTCAAAAGACAGAGATTGAAAGAATGAATAAAACCATATGATCCAACTATATGCTACCTTCGAAAGGCTCACTCTAGATCCAAAGACACAAATAGATCGAAAGTAAAAAGATGGAACCAAAAGAGAGGAGGGTGGCTATAGAATTATCAGACAAAATAGAGTTAAAAATTTAAAAAGAGACAAAGAAGAGCAAAGACAAGGGCATCATATATTAATAAAAAGTTCAACACAGCAAGAAGATATAATGATTATAAACATTTATGCACCTAACAACAGATAATCAAAATGTATGAAGCAAAAAACTGACAGAGTTGAGGGAATAAATAGACAGTTCTATTAATACAATAACAGTTGGAGACCTCAATATCCTCTCTCTATAATGGATAGAATAATCATACAAAAGATAAATAAGGAAACAGAAGAGTTAAGCAACACAATAAACTGCTAGATATAACATACATATACAGAACACTCTACCCAACAGCAACAGCTTACACATCCATCTTCAGTGCACATGAAACAATTTCTAGGATAGGCAATGTTAGTTTACAAATTAAATTTCAATAGATCTTAAAGATGGATATCATACAAAATAACTTCTCTGACCACAGTGGTATAAAAGACAGACCAATATTTTTAATAAACATTGATGCAAAAATCCTCAATAAAATGCCAGCAAATCAAATTCAGCAGTATATTAAAAGGATTATGCTCCAGGACCAAGTGGCATATATTCCTGGAATGTAAGCATGGTTCAACCTATGAAAATCAGTCAGTGTAATACACATTAACAGAATGAAGGAAAAAAAGCATATGATCATCTTAATTGATGCAGAACAAGCATTTGACAAAAGCCAATATCCTTTCATGATAAAAACCATTCAACAAACTGTGAAACTACGTCAACATAATGAAACTATGAATGAATGAAACTACGTCAACATAATGAAACCATGAATGAATGAAACTATGTCAACATAATGAAACTATGAATGAATGAAACTATGACAACATAATGAAACTATCAATGAATGAAACTATGTCAACATAATGAAATACATATATCAGAAACCCACAATGAACATCATATTTGGTGGTGAAATACTGAAAGCTTTTTGTCTAAGATCAGGAACAAGGGAAGGATGCCTGCTTTCACCACTTCTATTCAACATAATACTGGAAGTCCCATCCAGAGCAATTAGACAAGAAAAATAAATGGCATCCAAATTAGAAAGAAGGAACTAAAAAAAAAAAAACACTGTTTGCAGATATAAAATATACTAAATATTATACACACAAAAACTACAGGAACTAATAAATGAATTCAGCAAAGTAGTAAGATACTCAGATAAAAATGTCAACAGATAACAATCAGTTGCATTTCTATACACTAACAAACATTCTGAAAAGAAAATTAAGAAAACAATTCCGTGTATAATAGCATGAAAAAGAATAAAATACTAGGAATTAACCTAACCTAACCAAAGAGATGAAAGACTTACACAGTAAACACTACAAAATATTGCTGACAGAAATTAAAGAAGAGATGAATAAATGGAAACATATCCTGTGTTCATGCATTGACTTAATATTGTGAGAATGGCAATACCACCCAAAGCAATCTACAGATTGAATGTAATCCCCATCAAAATCTCAGTGACATATTTTGCAGAAATAAAAAAAACCCATCCTAAAATTTCTATGGAATCTTAAGAAACACCAAATAACCAAAGCAACCTTGAAAAATTTTTTAAAAAGCTGAGAACTCACATTTCCTGATTTCAAAACTTGCTACAAATGTACAGTAATCAAAATAATATGGTACTGACCTAAAATCGGACATTCAGACCAAATAAAATAGAATGGAGATCCCAGAAATGAACACTCACATATACGGTTAAACAGGTTTTTTTTTTTTTTTTTTACAATGGCATCAAGACCATTAAATGGGGAAAGGACAGTCCATTCAATAAGTGTTTATGAGGAAACTGCATATCCACATGCAGAAGAATGAAGTTAGAGCCTTACCTAACAAGATATGTGAAAACTAACTAAAATGGATCAAAGCCCTGCTGTTCAACATAAACAAACTTTTAGAAGAAAACTGCCGTGGTTGGATTTGGTTGGTTTGGCCCTTCCAAACCTCGTGTGTAGATATGATCCCCAGTGTCGGAGGTGGGACCTGGTTGAAGGTATTTTGGTTGTGGGGCAGATAATTCGTGAACGGTTTGGTGCTATTCTAGGGGGAGTGAGTTCTTGCCGGGGGAGACCCCATAAGTGCTGAGGCAGGAGTCAGAAGCCTCAGTCTATTCCCATATACATAATGAAGAAGAAAATAACTAGAGACACAATCATAGTAGTTACTAGAGATACAACCATAGTAGTTATTCACAGGTGATCTTAGTTACTCACAGATGGTCTTAGTTATTCACAGGTGGTCTTAGTTACTCACAGGTGATCTTAGTTATTCATAGGCGGTCTTAGTTATTCACAGACAATCTTAGTTATTCACAGGCGATCTTAGTTATTCACAGGTGGTCTTAGTTATTCATAGGTGATCTTAGTTATTCATAGGCGATCTTAGTTATTCATAGGTGATCTTAGTTCTTTTACTAATACCTTTCAGGTTGTGAAGTGTGAACCTGGGGTGACATTGTGAAAGGAATGACCCTAAGGCAACACACTTTAAGCCATCTGTCACGCTGCATAAGGGCTGCTGGAGGGCACCTCGGCTGTGCAGCAGCACCAGTGCTAGGAAAGCACCTGCAGTTTAGCCAGCTAGGGAAGGAGACATCCAAGATGGCCGAGACGTCTCCTTCCTCAGGGAAGTTAGGAGAAAACTCCGCTCCGCCAAGCTCTTGTGGTAAGGCCTGACGGCTGTCAGGAGACCCACAGACATCCGGAGGCTTAACTGTCTCTGTGTGATGCTGTGCTTCAGTGGTCACATTCCATGTCCACTCTCATGTTCTGCTTCTGCACCTGGTTCCTTTTTTCTTAGAAGGGATAATCAGTAAAAGTAAAATAAATCTTCATGTCTTTGTTCTTTCTTGGCAAGTATGGAAAATGCTGACGCATTATGCTCCTTACCTCATCTCGGCTACTAGAAAGCCTTGGGCCCCTAGCTAAATGACACGTGATGTACCTGACCCTATCACTGACCACCAATGCCACGCCCTACCTGCCCTGCCCCCAGCTTTGTACTCAATAAAAGAGTGTCCAGGCACTCGGGGCCACAGCCAGACTCCGCACTTTGGTTGGCAGTGGACCCCCGGGCCCAAACTCTCTTTTTTCTATCCCTGTGTCTTGTGTCTTTCATTTCTACAATTTCTGTCTCCACACCAGCAGAAAGGGGCTCACAGAACCCTGTAGGGCTGGACCCTACAAGTTCTCACTCTCAGTTCCCACAGGAGCTGGTTGTTGGAAAGAGCCTGGCACCTGCTCCCGTCTCTTGCTTCCACGCTGTCACCGTTTGATCTCTGTGCACCGGCTCCTTTGCCTCCCCTTTGCCTTCCACCAGGAGTGGAAGCTTCCTGAGGCCCTCACCAGAAGCAGATGCTGGTGCCATGCTTCCTCTGCAGCCTCGGACACTGAGCCAAACAGACCTCTCTTCTCCATAAGTTACCCAGCCTCAGGCATTCCTTTATAGCAACACAGATGAATTAAGACAAAAACAGGGCAAAAGCGTCATAATGTTGGATTTGGCCATGATTTCTTGAATGCTACACCAAAGGTACAGGAACAAAAGAAAAAACGGACAAATTGGACTTCATAAAAAGTAAATCGTTTGTGTACCAAAAGACTATTTTTTTTAAGAGCCAGTGTCTCCCTCTGTTGCCCAGGCTGGCGTGCAGTGGCACGATTACAGCTCACTGCAATCTTGAACTCCTAGGCTCAGGTGATCCTCCTGCCTCAGCCTCCCAAAGCGCTGGGATTACAGGCAGAGTGACCATGCCCAGCCAAAAGACAATATTAACAGAGAAAAAAGGCAACTCAGAAAATGGGAGAAAATATTTGCAAATCACATATACGATAAGGAATTAATATACATGATGTACAGAGGACTTCTAAAACTCAACAACAACAAAAAAACTAACTCAGAAATCGGCAAAGGACTTGAATAAACATTTCTCCAAAGAACACATAAACACAGTCAAGAAGCACGTGAAACATCATTCACCACGAGGAAAATGCAAATCAGAACCACAGTGAGGTGCGCCTCACACCCGCTGGGATGACTACTGTAACAAGTAGGTAACAAGTGTGGGTAAGAACGTGGAGAAACTGGAACCCTTGTGTACGGCGGGTGGGGAGGTAAAATGGTGCTGTTGCTGTGGAAAACAGGATGGCACTTCCTCAAACAGCTCAAAATAGAATGACCATGTGATCCAGCCATTCCACTGCTGAGGGCACCCCCAAAAGAATTGAAAGCAGGACTCAAAGAGAACCCATAGCATGGGTGCATGCTGTGAACCCATGTTCATACCAGCACTGTCCATAACAGCAAATGTGAACCCCATATTCCTTGAAGAATGAATGACTATACAAAATGCAGTCTATCCACACAACGGAATATTAATTATTCGGCCTTTAAAAAGTTAGGAAATTTACCCACACTACAATGTGGAGGAAATTTGACTTGACGCGAAGTGAAATAAGACACTCGCAAAAAGGCAAATACTATATGATTCCGCTGGTACGACGGACTTAGTCAAATTCATAGACAGAGAGTAGAACGGTGGGTGCCGGGGCTTGAGGGTGGGGGAATGGGAGTTGTTTAAAGAGGACAGAGTTTAGTTTTACAAGATGCAGAGAGTTCTGGAGGTGGACAGTGTTGATGGCCGCACAGCATTATGAGCAGGCCCAAGATCACTTAAAATGCCTAAGAAGGTAAATCGTATTGTGTATATTTTACCACAGGCCCAGGCCTTAAGGAACTTGCGCTTCCTGTCTCCCGGGACACTCACTCTTTGAACCACCACCACGCCATGTGGAAGCTCAGGTTGCCCACGCAGCTGCCCATGGAGGCAACTGATGGCTGCACCACCTCACGTCCCGGAAATGGGTCCCACACTCTGAGTTGAACCACCCCAGCGGACGCCACCTCACGTCTCGGAAATGGGTCCCACGGACTGGGTTGAACCACCCCAGCGGACGCCACCTCACGTCCCGGAAATGGGTCCACAGACTGGGTTGAACCACCCCAGCGGACGCCACCTCACGTCCTGGAAATGGGTCCACAGACTGGGTTGAACTACCCCAGCGGACACTGTGAACGGGAGACAAGCTGGCTCCTCCAAGCCTTGCCTTAATCAGCATTCTGATCACAAGAAATTACCACTTTTTAAGCCATTCACGAGTTACATCAAACTTCAATATGTGCCCTGGGGTCCCACTATAAGGTGTCCACAGAATATGACAAAATGTGAAACTCAAAAACACCTTCTGTTCTCAAAGTGTGCCTTTATCTTGTTGTTATTACTTTGAGACGGGGTCTCACTCTGTCACCCAGGCTGGAGAGCACTGGTGTGATCACAGCTCACTGCAGCCTCAACCACCTGGGCTCAAGTGATCCTCCCACCTGAGTCTCCCAAGTGGCTGGCTCCACAGGTGCACACCAGCATGCTGGCTAACCTTTTCTTTCTTTGTAGAGATGAGGTCTCACTATATTAGCCTGGTCTCAAATTCCTAGGTTCAAGCAATCTGCCTGCCTCGGCCTCCCAAAGTGCCAGGATTACAGGCGTAAGCCACTGTGCCAGCCACTAAGCGTGTCTTTCTTTAAATGTAAGTGTTACGTAGGTACCAAAGACTTTTTGAGTAGACCAAAAAAAATTAAAAAGATCTATACACCTAACTTTCCCCCTCTTCCCACAGGGCTCTGAATTTAAGAACCGTTAGCATATAAAACTCTGTGGGGGTGGCCCCCTAGGGAGGCTTCAGGGGAATTGGATGTGGCGACCAGAGACTCAGAGCCTCCTCCCTTAAAAAGAGGAAATCGTGCAAAATGCAGCTCCAGAAAAAAGTCCTGATCTTCTCAAGTTTCCTGAAACAGATGTGGGACAGATTCCTGGGACTAGAGAAGCCTCCGGGGAGGAAGTGTACCTGCATGTCCAGCCTGTGCAGGGAGGGGAGGGCACATGGTGGGGCTGCAGCTGGCCCCATGGAGAGCCCCCAGCCCCCAGGGAGCCCTGCACCCTTGGACCCACAGCCAAGGGTGCAGAAGGCCACCCAGGTTCTCCCAAGAGCTCTGTGAACACTCAGGGACCCAGACACCCAGCCCCACTGCAAGGGTAGCTGACCAGTCTTGGGAGACACTTCAACTGACCACCTCAGTACCAGCTACAATCCCACAGAGTGCCAAGCAATCCCAGGAATTCCTGCAGGAATGAGCAGTCAGGCAGATTCCAGAGTCCCACTTACCAGGGCCCAGGGTCTGAGCCTTGCCCTCAGATTTGAAATGCATATCTCATTTTTAGTATCATTTAGGACCCTCAATGAGGCCCCTCCAGTTCAGATGGGGGCGTCTTGTCACCAAAGTCCACCCCCAGCTGGGACCAGAGCCACTGGGACCTCTACCTTGAGAGGTCCCCTCTCATAGAGTAGGCCAAGCCTGGGCTGCCCTGGAGCCAGGCCCTCTAAGCATTCTCCCGGGGTCCCAAAGGCTGCAAGCTATCCCAAAGCCTCCTTCCCCATTCCTGGCCTCCTAGAGAGGAAGCCACCAGCACCCAGGGGAGGGCAGGCCCGGCTCCCCTAATGTAAGGTTATTCTTGTAAGGATATTACCGAGTTTAAAATGAGGAAACTGAGGCCAGCACGAGACATATTAAATTCCAGTTTATTTAGCTCCCGGGCGAGGTTCTGTGGCCCCGGGGGAGGGAGAGAGAGAGAGAGAGAGAGAGGCCAGAGAAGTCGCACCCGGCCGTTCTGGGCGTGGGGTTTTATAGGGGGTAAGGACAGTAGATTGGTCAGTGGGGAAACAAAGCATGGGTAACTGCATTGGTCATAGAGTGGACCTGGACTTGGCAAGTTGCCATTGGCAGCCCAGCAGAGGTACCCACAGGTGGGCTGGAGCAGGCAACAGATTGACCGGTGAGGAAACAAAGCATGGGCACCTGTATTGGTTAGAGAGAGAGACTGGACCCGGACTTGGCGAGCTGCCATTGGTCAGGCTCTCGGTGGGATTTTTGAATTTTGGGCTGACAGCATGATTTAGTGCTGAGTGTGGGGCTAGGGGTGGAATGCAGGAGTGGAATGCAGGGGTGGAATGCAGGAGTGGGTGTAGGGAGCTTACATGGAGAAGGCAGGCGC